>JAQGBW010000284.1:0-49121 GCA_034698625.1 Julus scanicus | reverse complement strand
AAGTATGCTCAGATTAAATCAAAGTACTTTTAACGCGTTTACATGGCTGACTCAATTGAAGCAAAGTACTTTTAAGTTCTCATGTAACCGCAGTATATCTGGAATTATTAAAAAAATGATGCATATCTGATTTTTCATATACTACTTATGTATTTTAATTTATTGGCCTTATAATGGGTTAAGCTAATGTAACTTTACTTATTTTTGTTATAAGTTTGGAAAATTGTTACCATGCAGTATTACTTGTATGTTTACCGAGAAAAACCGTGTGTATGTTTTGTGTTATAGTTTTGTGTAATAAGTACTACTACATTATACTTATGGGTTTCTATACGATTCTTAACGTATAGACTATGCATATTTTTCAAACCAAGTTCGGTAATTCCAGTATTCAAAAGTTGTTACTAATATTAATTTTGCATTACCTGAGCATTGGAGAAAGACTGTGGACCCCGAGCCCATCCATTCTGATTTGAGTTATGGTACATTAAGGGTGAACATGATCGATTTGTAAAAAAAAAAGCTTCTCCCTGATTGATGAGGGCAATTGCTACAGTTAAATGCGGATACGCGTTTTGATTTAATTTTTTATTGTCGGTAATACGTTTGTTGCAACAAGCCGAAACAGTTTATCATCAATGGCATGCATCGATGCCCTCTTTCGTCTTTCACACGCAAAAACCAAATACCAAAATGTCAGGAAACCATTTACCATCGTGTAAAAAAAAAAAAAAAAACAATCCCTAGATATCATGTAATTAATTTCGACTCTCGATTTTTAATAATACAAATAATATGCTTACATTTTGTCGTGTGGACAACACGAATTAGGATAGGAACACTAATCAAAACTATATTTCAACGTAATAAACACTAATTAAAGAGTTAAGTCAACGTGCGGGCTACAGATTCGTATCCTATAAATTCATTGAATTATTTATTAAAATCAGAAAAATTAATAATCGTGAGATGCATAACAAATACTATCATGGAAGTTTCTTGGTATAAGTAGAAATGTTGCAAACCAACATTTTGAGATGTTCAGACTGATGTATTTAATCATTACATAAGTCATTATAGCAAAAAAACCGTCTTTTTCCGTACATGTAAAACTGGTATTGAATAAGAATGAGAACATTATTCTGAACATGTGTTCACATGTTTACGCTTTTAGAATTTTTACGACGTATTAGTTATGTTTATGTTTTTATCGTCTGCTGCTATAAATTTAATATTTCCAACATTTGTAATGCATATGCTGTACTGGTTGCAACGTATAATTATGGACGGTGGGCGATGAATGCAGAATTAATAATTACACAACTAAATTGTGTGAATTGTATTTTGTCTTCGTAATTTTTCACCATTGAATTTAATAAATAGTATTAAAGTTAACATCAGATTTAGTTTAAAAAAGATAATGTTATAACAACTTTTTTAAAACGGACATATGTACATATTATAACCTATTGTTATATAAAACAGCAGTACATGAGTTTATTATAAAATAAACCAAGAAAAATTACAAATTAATACTTTTTGATTAGCTTAGATGCTTGTTTATTTTTTTTAATCTTGTTAAATTCTAGAATATCCAAGATCAATGTCATTGTTTCTTGACTATAACCTTCTCCCCGCGACGTTATAATGATAAGCCTACATTTTTAATGAAAATGTATGAGAGCTAATTAAGTAAAAACCACACGATTTTGTAAGAACGCGAGTACTCTGATTGCAGAGGAATAATTTAATAATTATCAATGCAATTTGAAAATTTATGTCAGAGACATTTTTTCCACTTAAGATAACAGAAAACAAACAGCCATTTTTCTGTGTCTGGTTTTTATATGGATAAGGCTCAACTATCTTGCATTTCGCTAGTATTAATTAGATTACATAGTCTAGCATAAATAAATGAGATAAGTTGTGTTTCGAGATCCTATCATTAAATACAAATTATGTACACAAAAGACCGAAAGTGTCAATAACTGGTAGATTGTTGCCAGAGCAATTATTCAATGTCACTTTTTTGTTTTAGCATTAGAATAGGATTGCCAATTTAAGTTAAACATCAAATGACATTTGATCAAGTTACGCATATTGGCATCTAATATAATTTTTTAGATTTATTATATTCTATAATATATTTTCTAGATTTTTTTTTAATTTCAAAAAATGTGAAATAGTGTCTGCTGTCTTAGTGTGTTCAGCAGCCTGTGTTTGAATTTTTATCCCCTCGGAAAAGTTAGTAATTATGCTTGAAATTCTTGTTAAATACCAGTTTATTTATGCTTGAATTTCCTGCATTTCCCCGTTTGGAAATTTCTATTAATGTAAAAAATCCTTTTTAAATTGTGTATAAAATTGTTTTGGAGAAAAAAATATTGTGGCAATTGGTCACGAAAGGGCTCCTTGAAAATCCTTTAAATATGCTTGAATTTGATATGATAAGTTTACTAGGCACGATGAGTCTTAGTCATTTACATGTTAGCTTTTTTTGTAAGTAATTTACTTCCGGAAATGAAAGTTAGGTGTTATAGATATTAAATTAAAGCCTAATCCATTGTATTTCGTTTAAGCATGTTGTCAACATGTGTCTTGCAAAACTTGAACAATAACAGGTGTTTGCTTTAGGATTGCTTAAGCATTTACAAAAACACAATTATTGTTTCGATTTTTATAGGCACCCTAGCAAGGTTCAGATAGAGAATTTCACCCAAAGGTTATAATTATATAAGTTGATTGCATTCTTTTAAAAAAAATAATAATAATCTAAATCTGGGTGCAACTCTGCATGCCACGATTCTCCTATTGGCTATTTTTTGATCATCTTGGTTAATATTTCCCCCTTTCCTCCTCTGTCCACTACATCTCATACCTGTTGGCCCTAGTCAATTATCATTTTGATAAATGAACACACTTGTCTTTTGTGCAACCTCGGCAATTATAATCGCCCCCATTTATCACCGTTCAATTTTAAAATTTCGTGAATGCTTACCTGAGACACCTGCCATGTTCAAAAGTACTTGCCAATGTCGAAACACTCGAAATTGCTTTTACCGAAGGCAAACTTATGTGTGCCAATGTCTAGATCCCGCCTTAACTTTTCTAATAGAAATTGAAAAGTAAAACTACTGCAAAAACTATGCAGATAGTTTTACCGGCTGTTTCATCACGTTTGTCTATTTTGTATATATCGTCAAGACATTTCTTTTGGATCCCCCATGGTTCTCTCTCTAACCTCTCATCACCATAACGAAAAACTGCCACTAAATGGCACATGTTCAAAACATGTTTCACAACATTTAGACTACCGAGTTAGTTTTTTTTTTTAATTTGCGAATTATTGGATAGTTTAGTTCTAAGCATTTTTATGCTCTTTTAATTTATGGCTACCAAGCTAAATAATAAAGTATTAATTAACTGTCGAATTAATTTATACATGTAATAATGTATTAGGTATAGCAAATGCGTGTAATGCTGTACAAGTGCATGAGCATATAATAATATGTAAATAAATTCAAGAACGAGCTTATTACGAGCAATACTACGCAAAATATAATAATAATGGTATTATTAATGAGGGTTTATAATTCGCTTAACATCATATCAAATAAAAAGCTCTAATTCCTGCAACATATTTAGGCTAATCAAATTAATCCATGAAAATTTCAAGTATATGCAAATTATTTTGAAAGTTGCGTGAATAGCATAATCATTATCGGATCTTTTATACACATTTGTAGAAATCTGGTGTCAATTGTTAGTTAACTAGATAAAACAATGGAATGCGTACTTATTTTAATGCAGTACGCATCATTTCTTCTCATAGAAATGCATTCAGCTATTTTAGAAATAAATCTCATTTGCAAAGTTAATCTAATGATTTATAATTAGCCTGCATTTCACGAACTGAATTATGTTTTACATTAATAAACGCAATTATAACATGTGTAAATTGTAATGTTAAGATAATAAGTCCGTGGTTTTAAGGTTTAACTAAAAAAGGAAACATTACTGCTAGGAGTTGTGATTATTCTTATCATTTCAGTGGGATGAACATGATTGTAAATATGTAAGGATACACGTAAATTTCACACTTGGTGGTCACTAGAAAATATCAACCTTAGTTTGCAAATACATCAATTCATTCTATGTTTTACACATTTGAAAACTCGTATGTAATTGAAATGTCAAGACACTATTATACGAGTATAAGGTATTGAGTGAATGGTCTCTGAAAATGGAAATCTCTCTGCCGCCAATTTAACTTGTGTATATTGTACAGTACATTACGTACACTGTAGAACTCATAAAGTAGGCTACGTACATAGAACACCATATTTGCTAGTGAATATACTTGAAAAATGTATTATTATTATTTTTTTATTCAAATCTTCAGTCTCCATCAGCCTTGAAAATGAAAGGGTTTTGAAATCCTTGAAATATGGTTGAAAATTTTCCATAAAATGAACTAGACACCGTGATATTGTCTTAAAAGCTCGTAATATAAAGTAATATAAACTTATAGACATGTATAAAAAGTTTAAACAAATTTTGTATGCAATCGTTAGTTTAGTGTGAATACTTGGATTACTTTTTCAAAGTCAGTAGCTTTACTGCATGTATTTTCTGTTCACATATATTCTTAATTTGGTAAATAATCTTTAGATTCATTAGTTTAATGCTTTTGTATAATTATAAAGCGTCATTCGAAAACATGTCCACTCTTTAGTTTATTGTTTTCCAATTTGCATAAACCTATGCAATTTATATTGCAGTATTTTTTAAGTGTCTGTGACTCTGTTGTGGGGACAATCGGCATTTTGGTTTAATGTTAACATTCTAATAAATAAATTGTCTCGGAATTAAGTCCGATTTATGATCACGTATACATTTCGTTCTCGCTTCATATACGCACGTCGTCTTGATATAGATTATTGAGACTCGTTAAAATGTCTTTAACCTTTTGACCACACACACCAATTGCCTTTTGCAGTTTTGTTTTAAACTCACATAATTTTTTCCGCTTCAGTTAAGGTAGTTAAAACCGTCCAAAATTGGCTAATTGGTCGTCCAGAGGTAGGACAACCATAAAAAAGGAGAGAGAGGGAGACATTTCAAATGACTTAAGAAATGGGGGTAAATAAATACAACAATTTTAAGACTTCCTTGATGGGGACATCAAGATCGGGCTAAGCCGTTCAAAACCTAAGCAAAAAAAGCAAGTTAAATTGTTGTCACCTCGGTCATTATAAAAACAATAATCCCTTTACTTTCTACCACTACATTCTTATGTTGGATCATTTGACTTTAAATTTTTTTAAATTATTGTGAATACACTGCAGTCCAAAAAGTACAATAGTTATCAATGCATTCTGAATTGAATGCATTGATAACTATTGCACTTTTAAAATACAATATTTTTAAATTGATCGTTATGAAAACAAACCAATAACCAAACAGCATTTTGTGAAAATTATAGAAGCATATCACAGTTTACATTATTTTGGTTTTATGTGTATTGTGATATTGTGGCATTGCGTTAACTTTGTTTATGATCTACCTAAACTAATTATTGTTACTTTAATTTCATAATATTAAATAAAACACAAAACTAATTGTAATTTCATATTTAATATTGCTTTCATATTGAGATTTATATTGATTCAAAAAAATGCAGTCTTATTTTAATTACTTCGACACTAGCTAGAGGGCAGCATCAACTTGGAGGTTTCTGGCATTTAAAATTTCAGCAAAGCTGACGTACAGACTTGACGCGCCATCTATTGACAAGGAGAGGAACTTAAATTTCTTGACTTGGCCACTGCGTGGCACTACCGTTTAAGTGTTGGCGCAAGTTTTCAAATAGGCTTAAAACACATTATCGTTGTGGTATGATTATTGCAGTGATGTATTTGAAAACAATCTTTTTAGCCCATGAGAAAATTATTTTCAACAAAATTTCCGGATTTTTATTTGCTCCAGATGCGAATTTCAACTGCAGTTTTTTCAACAATCAAACTATTGCAATATATAGCATTACTTTAAATGCCCTACAGAATGCCATAAGTTTCAGAAATAATAAAATACAAATGCAAAGTACAAAACATGTTAGCTAAGATCAAACGTTTTCCTATTTTTTAACAATTTCAATGGATTTTGATTTCTGTTTTTCCTGTTCCACAATTCTTTTTACCATTTCTTGAGTAGGTATATATGCTTTTTTCTCTCCACTCAATGTTCGTTTTTCTGCCTGATGGCCATCATAGGTACCATAAAATGTCAGAGAAAAATGTTTTAAAATCCCCCGGTTTCCATGACATTGAGAGTGATCCGAAATGATCAAAATCCATCTACCCAATGGATTTTCATCCCAAAAATGAACGCTCATAAAACTCCACATTCGGATTCCTTTTCTGCTGTTATCCCATGGTCTTTGGGTGAGCTGTTGAGACAGCGTTCCTGATGGAGATTGCAATAATACGCTTAAATGTCCTCTGGAAGGATGTATGATATCCACCGTGATTAAAACATGTTCAAGACGTGTGACTCTTGAACCAAAGCCTGATATGCCATCATCATCAATTGATGTTGTTGTATTCCGATTGCAATATATGTTTCTGGAATACATAAGATCATGTATTCGTTTGGATTAGTACTCATGTTTGTACAAATAATTTATATATATTAATATGACGTTATTTTCGAGTTACCTGGGTACTTTGTCGCTTGTAATGGTACATTTTCGTTGTGGACTGACAAGTTGCCATGTCTGTCCTTTGGCTACCATTCGTGCAGCATCCATTACTCCAAAGCCATAACTTAAATGAAAATGATGACCAGCTCCATTGATTTTCCACCCATTTTCCCTAGCGCTTGGGATTCTTGATGAATGTACCAAAATATGTTGTATGTCACGCCATGTTAAAGATGGACTATAAAAAACATTGAAAAATGTAATATAGGCTATAGGCGCTATTTTCTCCTTTGATTATATTCATAATGGTAAAATTACCCGATAAATTTGGAAATACATGTAAATGATAAAAAAGAACATGTATATTTATTGATAGTATTAACGTACTTTGCTTCAATTAAGAGTGCAATAACTCCTGCTGCCAAAGGAGCAGCTGCGGATGTTCCTTGAAATGTTTCGGAGCAGGTTCCATCCAGTTCTGGTACAACCTGTAAACAGGAAATATATGGATGCTAGTACACCCATACCTCGATATACGGCCGCTCTTTTTACGGCCTTTCGCTATAACGGCCTTTTTAAATTATGACACGTTTTCGATATACGGCCTATAATGTTTCGTTATACGGCCGTTATGCGTGCAGTTTCTTATGTGCGCATGCGCACACCAGTCAAACACCTCGCCGTTGGCACTGTGCAACGCACAGTTGCATACAATTTTTTTAAAAACCTTGTTTCACTAACTGATTGATGACTAAAGAGTTCGTTAAACAAATTTAACAATATATTATGAATAAATGAAATTAGAAAGAATTAAAAAAAGACTCGTTATACTAAATGTTATCGATGATATCCAGTGATTGGGGGAGCTGCGATTCCACAGTGCCTATATGGACGAGCCGCCACATGATTTTTTTTCTAAATCAACCTTTATTGTTAGTAAATTGTTTTGTACTTTTATTTCCATGCAAGTACTTTCATAGAAAATAAAAAGAATAAAATGCTTTATGAACTAAAAAAATATACTATTTTGCAAAGAATTGGAACGGATCTATTTGAATTGCTCAGGTTCCTATGGTAATAATTGATTCGTTTTACGGCTTTTCGCTATACGGCCTACTTTTCTGGAACGTATCTAGGCCGTAAAACGAGGTATGGGTGTACTGTAAAATTAAAAACTGTTTCTTGGGAATTTTATAATAATTATTTTAAAAGGTGTTTGAATTTCAACTCAACAATTAACTTTTGTAATTGATTAAATAGGAGCATATTGTAAATCTAGAATGTTTGTCTAAGTATTTCTGGAAAATATCAATCGACCAGAAGTTTCCAGATAAGCAGAGTAGTGGCCAATTTAGATATTCAAAAAAATCGGCAAGGACTTTATACATATATTAATTAATTTGTAATGACGATGGTGTTATCAACTAATTTCACCCCTTTAATCTAGCTACTAATAGCGCATTATATGATAAGAATATAGTCCATTAAAAAAAAATTATAAAAATATAAGTCGATAAATTTGAAAGTTTTCTTACCACTTTAACAGTTTTTAAATCTTTAAATATGGTGCTGATATGCCTCAATGAAGGTTTGTGCAGCCCACCAACAAATGTTGATGCCAATGTACTGGCACATGGCTCGCTGTAATAAGCACTTAGACCCTCATTGGTAAGTGCACTGATCGCTACGGTGTAAATGCTGGTGACATAACCATCCATGTTGCAATTGTCTTTTTTTAGTCCACCATTGCCTACTGCCCAAACGTACACGACACCTTTCCCATGACGACCCTAAAGATGTCAGAAATTCAAACATTTGTTTAAATGTACTTTAATCAGAATTACCAGTTTTTACTTTTTGTATTCCTTCTTTGAGTGCTTTCATTGTCAGTCTTCCTGGCCCAGCCAGATGTTTGCCATCGTCTCGTGGACCCCAGGAAGCACTGTATACATCCACTTTGTCAAGACCAAAAGTCAATGCCATGGCCTCCTGCAAATCTGATACTTTGCCATCCATAAGTCGTAAACCTATATTAATAATATAATGAGGTGCTTAGTGCTAATTGACTTTAGTTTTTCTGTACACCTCTGCATACTATTCTAGTATTCCAAAACTAAAATGTAATACCTGTCCAATGTAAGTTCGCGGTGGGTATCAGGACTTTTGCTCAAAGAACAAAAGCTTATTGGACAGTTAGACTTTTAATTAAAATTTTCTAGATGGGCATTTGGGCATACGACGTAAATTGTCCAATGTTTATGGTGTTCATTATATCATGGTCTGCCCTAATGTTATTTCTATTTAGGGAGCTGTCAGGGACCTACCGTCTGAAGGACACATTTTTTAAAATTTCTAATGTGTTTGCTGCGATACATTTACGCAATTTGTTTTTTATAATCTAAACTGACCACTGTGCATAACATACTTATTAATGACCATGCCACAGGTAGGAAAGGAAAAATCTCACGATTTTGCCATAACTGCGGGAGATTTGCCTTACTTTATTTAATTACAAATTTCAAAAAAATGTAACTTAGGTGAAATCACGAACAAATTGCTAGCAAAATACTATTATTTATAAATGTTAGTGCTAGTCGACTAATTTCAGGCAAAATAAAATAGTTAAACTTAATACCCCGCTCAGATTTCAGTTTTATTTTATAGTGTATACACCCAAACATGGCTGCAACTTTGGGCGTGTTTCGTTCACTTTTGAAACACATTTTGGGATCAATTTTTTTAAAATACAAAAGCATTGTCAAAATCGGAACAAAAATAATTGAGTTTTTTTTTACCTCCTACTTTTGCATTGTACGCTATACCGACGCCACAAATGCTATTGTTGGCCACAGCTGCAATGATGGCAGCACAATAAGTGCCATGACTAGGAAAGACAATAATTCAACTCTTGAGTGACTACATATCTGGAAAATTATACATGTCTAGAATAGGAGTTGAATACTTTTAATGTTTATATTTTAGCAGAATTTCGTTATAATAATAGGCTTGTGCTAGAAACGTGCGTGCAATTAATTCATTATTGGCCGTCAACATTTCAATAGTGTTGTTGACCACGAAAGGTTATGAATACCATAAACAGACAATTATATAAACTTAAAAAGATTAATTAACTGGAGTTTAGATTTAATAAGGTCTCACCTGTTATCCCCATTTAAATCTGGTGCGGGGTCATGTTTTTCGTCCTCTAAATCGACTAAATCATAGCTTACTGATGGTTCCTGAAATTTCATTATTTTATTTTCGATATTAATTTTTAAATTTACTCATTATTTTTAATAGCATCAACAAAACCACTTCTTTCATGTTTTTCATTTTAAATAATGGTGATGGAAGTTTAAATTTATCATATTTTTTACATTTTAAAATGCTTAACTATATGTTAGTTGTGTTTGGGGTAAAAGAGCTCAAAAAACGTACGTAATTCTGCTGGATATCTAAGTTACTGTGTTGGATGCCATCATCCAATACGGACAAAACGACACCTGGAAATTTCAATATTTAACATTAATATTTTATTAAAGATCTTTGATAAATTCTATGATAGTTTTCAATTTTCTTACCTTTTCCTGTGTATCCAGCCTTCCAAGCTGCCACTACATTTAAGTCGTTACCTGGGATTCCTCCTGTCTGACCCTCGTTATGCTACCATTAAATTTTAGATAATTCAAATTGAAGCCATTTTTCAAAATCAAACTTTCAGGCAGTAAAGTATTGATTGGACTCTTACCAGATACCATTGGTCAGGATAATATGGATCATTAAAATGAATTTGTTCTGCTTTTTTTGCACCTCCACTTAGACTATTTTTGGTTTCCTCGTCAAATCGTGTATTAGAATAGTGTTTTTTCGAAATTCGGCGAATTTCTCTAGTTTGTTTCACTTGTCGTTTCGCCCAAATGATCTTTGATAATAAAAAATTAACAGTAACACAATCAATGCTGTTGTGGTCGGTTAAAATAATTTAAGCTCAATGGAATAATACATTAATTATGAATTTAACTACTAATTCTATATAGCCAACTGAACGTAACTTACTCTTGAATCGCTGTTAAGCCTGGAGAATAATCGATTTTCATTTTTTGAAGAAGGCATTTTAAAATGGTAAAAATGATCATCTTTAAAAACCTGACAATAGACGTATTTATCACTATGATTATATATTAATACAGCATAATATCAAATTTTATTATTTTCGATACTCACTTTTCTTATGTATTTTAGCGAATAATCTTTTTCTAGTTGACGAACTGTAGTTTCGTTGCCATTCACTTCAATGACCAAATGGTCAGTATGAAATCCATTTGAAATACTTAGATAAATGCACACGTAAACTATTACTGAATTGCTGAAATAAAATTGCAGTGTCATCATCTTTGTGGATGCACCATTATATGCAAATTACTAGTTATATTGCGATCGTTATTTAGCATTTAACTGTCTAATTTCCGAATTTTGACGTTTGGTATTTATGAATAAGCACGGCTAGGTGATTAAAGAGATTAATTTCAGCGTCCTTGCGTTTTAAACTTTTTATTTGCAAAGGGATGAAGATCATTTCGTATTAGTGCATCCTACCAGTGATTTCCTCTATGCTTAAAAACAAAGGAAACGACAAAATATAGTCATTTTTCTCGGAAACCAAATTCTAGAAATTTTATGCTTTCATATATTTGTTAAAGTATTTTTGTTGATGTTACTGACGCATGGGAAATAAATTGTTGAAATTGAAAACAAAAAATAACATCAAAATAATCAGAATAAGTTATAGATATTTCGCCAATATTAGTCTTTTTGAAATTTATGAATATTTTAATTGACTATTTCCTGTATCGATTTAGCTGATTGAATGAACAAGTGTTTTTAGCTTATGTTTAGTTCAAGCTAAATTACATTATAGTTATAACATTTGTGAGAGGCTATTCCCCCTGCCATGGTGTCGATTATGCATTAATCTTGCACGTACTGTAGATTAGTTTCAAGACTATTATTCACACTTAATTCCAATTATAAATAAGTACAATTGTTACTCAAGCCAATAATTCAACTAAAGGGAACGTTCAGAACAATTGCTTTTTTATTATACAAAATAAACACAACTTGATATATTTAACACGGATAACAATATAATTATGGCGCATAAACATTTTTTCAGCTCAAATATTTTTACAAATTAAGCATTAATTATAAGCTAAGCTAATGACAAAAATACATTTCATATTGTCATTCGAAGTAAACCTACTGATTTATCAAATAATTACTGGCTATTCGAATAATGTTAAAAATTGTAGGGATCAAAAGCATAGTGTATTAGTTGAACTTTTAATTCCCGTTTTATTATAAAGTAAACAAAAGTCATTTGCAATGTGCTAGTAAGGATGTTGGCCTAAATAGTAATTTTACTTTATAAATTATAAATCTCTGCTGGGTAAGATTAAATAAAAACGTCTGAATTAAAATATTTAAAGCGGATATAAAAGCGTAAATATTGTCTTGGCCTAAAGTACAAATCCTCACCCACTCCCAAATTCGCCCGGAATGATGATGATTTTCAAAGATATGAGTAAATGAAATGAGTAAATGTTAAGTTGAATGTAATTCGCATATGATTTTAAGCTGTTGCTTATATGAACCGAATAAAAATATAATAATAATTGGTGTTTAAATAAAAGTATGTGGGGAATGATATTGAGTTGATGAAGTTATTCAATGAAAATGAGGTATAATGACAAATATGCTTTCACATCTTATTTTCGGTAACGACGATCGTACACACGGCCTGGACCTCCATAGTGTCCTCCATTATTGCCGTAAGGAGATTGCTCTCCATGGACACTAGAGGGTTTTTTGCTGTTTTTCACATGGGCCCGGAATCCGTATTTGTCGGCGACGTAGAACACTGTTCTGAGATTGCCATCAGGTTCAACCAGACTGTAATGTCCTCGCACAACTCCATGTTCATCTTTTTCTGCAATATTTAGAATGTGCATATTAAGAATCTTCAGTACAGTAAACTAGCCCATTTGTTGGAAAACTCATTTTGTTATGGGCACTAATTTGAGTTTATTGTAGGCCTGTTCATAATGTCTTCACGCCTCTTTACTTATAAAATTCAAGGAATCATTACCCTTTCTATTGTTTAATGCTTTTAAGTCAACTTAAAAGTGAGGCAATTATCTCATAAATTCTGCTTACCTTCATGACGCATTTGATGGTTGTAAGTATGAGGATCATCTACTTTGTAGCCGAATTTGTAAGTTCCATAACCCTTCAAAAATGAAACTAACTTTGAGTATTTCACGAAGACGAATATAATAGACATTTCGTGCATTGTTTTTTGTTGTTTTTCCATCTTATTTTTGTTTTTGTTATTCTCTCCCATTTGTTGACAATTGCTTTCATTACTATAGCAAAATTACTTTGACCAAAATTAGAATGCTTTATTTGTTTTGAAATTAGAGAAAATTACAGGTTTGCTTAAACTATGGATGGCAGTCATTGCACCGTGTAATTCTAAAATTTAGTAAAAATGCAAGTCACAACAACGTATTCTTAAAATTTTGTTTAGAAACGTTAATTTTAAAAATAGAGCAACTAACGTTAGTATAATCGATTGTTAATGACCAGGAAGAAATCGAATAATGGACGTTAACTTTGATTTTTGCATACTAGAGTGCATTGTTTATGGAATTGGGGTGCTCTATTTGCCTAATGGGAGATTTTATACGAGGGAGTTGCATAATTTTTCACAAATTTAAAATTTAAATATTTTAAAAAAGTTTAGCTTACCCCATGATCTTGCTGATGGTAGATTTCACTTTGTCCACTCGGGGCATAGCGACCAGGGTTAGCCAACACGATTGCCAGCAGAGACAGGACCAAGCTGATCAACTTTATTATTAAACAGAATCATAAAACACGAGAAATAAATATAGCAGTTTGGTATAGATATGATTTTTTTTTAAATGTGCAATCATGCAAACGATAGCCTTGCGATTAAGATAAGGTGGTTTCAGTCATGCTCTAAAAGCATGTAATCATCTTTGAACGTTAAAAAATCAGTATTCATTACTAGCATCCCTGGTATTGCAGAAAGGGAAACCACAATGAGGTTATATGATTTTGCTGATAGAAACTATGAAGGTGATGAAACATTAATACTTAGATGTTAAAATTCTTGCATTTGTTATTTTTTTTATTTAATTATCATGGCATGGACATGATTTATTTCGAACTATTTAACTTCATATAAAATAAAAAAATTTCACTTATAAGTTGAATTAAGAAATTTATAATAATTTTTTTTGTAACAAAAGATTTTCAACCAGATTTTGTTATTCAGAGTACTGAATCAGCTCAATTCAAGATAAATAAAATTCATTTAACTTGAAAAAATCACAGGTAAAAATAAAAAATTCTAATAATACAAAATAAAATAAAACATTAAATTATATACAAAATAAATTTGTGTAATATTTATGTGTTGTATATTTAGTACATGTCAGAATGAACATTCTGCAATTAAGTTACAATCTTGATAATTTTAGCAACATCTAAGTTAAAAAAAACTAATTTGCTTAGTTTTTCAATGAATTGGATATTTCTTATGTATATCCACTTTTGTTTTATACAATCTCAGTTGAGATTTAAAAAAAAGTAAGCTGCAGTATTCCAGTCGATTGCATCAAAGATCCTCCAAATAGCTGCTAAATCCAGTTAAAGCAAAAAGGTTGACGAGTTGGTCACGTTTCCTTATTTGATTCCCATAGCACTGTCCTAACACTTTTTACATTATTTTAAATACGAAGTTGTGTGAACGCACCGTTATAAACTTCATGATGGCAAACTGTAGGTTCTTGTAGATCAAAACTGTGCTGGGAAAGTTTGAACTTCCACTGAAGATATGATTTGAAAGTGTAAGTAAAAGTTTTCTGGTCAAGCGTTTATATACCAAGACCTTCATTCCGTTATTCTCTTGAGGCAAGGGAGTGGACGCATAGAGGGTGGAGTAAAAGCTTGGTAATGGACAGAGACGGGGCTTGCTTTGAAGCAATCAAGAAATTAGCACAAATTAAAGCACATCTGGTTGGTACATTCAAAATGTTGCGCAATCGTTTCAAGTGAAAATTATAGGGCCAACTTGTAAATAATGCAGGTTTATTCATCTTAAAATTCTTTCATTTTTGTTTTTTTATGCATGCATTCCTTTGGCACTTTATTTTCTTTGTAAGCTAAATATGAATCGGTTGTTAAATAGGATATGCACGGTTGAGCACCATTATGTACGGTCCCCACCCACCATCGACAGATTTTTAATTTCATAAATAGGACCACTCTTATGATAAATCACATCCGTCAATATCTATACGAATTGAAAATACAACACTGTGATAATCCAAATATGGGATTAACTTGAAAGGCTATGTTGTAAAAGATAAGTGCTGCAATTCATTTGAATTGATGCCGATGTATGAAAACTTTCCTTGTTAATTTGTTAATTACTGTTAATTGGAAATAATATATCTACCGAGTCCCTATTTAAATGGTATACCTTTTTAACATTATAGTGTAAGGTGGTTGACATTAGTGTTTTAATAAGTATGGACATGCAATTATAAGCACTGATTTAATCTAAATTGTTTTTTGCACTACCTACGAAAAGTTTTGATATTAAATTTTTAACAACGGTAATGGGAACCGTGAATGCATACATAAAAGTGTATGCAACTATGAATATATCAATTAAACCGTTATCATTTGCATTTAATTCCATGATAATTTTTTAGTTTGATTTCTTTACTCTATAGTGTTTCCTTTATAAAAATAACGCAAATTAATAAGTTGCAATTAACCAACAAAACTCCAATTATGGAAACAAGGAAGCATTTAAATATGACCATAAATCCACATTAATCATAAAAATAAAATTTGAAAAAAATGCATGGTAGGGTAAAAATAAAATATAGTAAAAACATCCTTTGCGTGACACTGGTATAATATGCATAACAATATTGTTTAATTATTTAAATGTGGTTTAAAAAAAATTATATAGCAATTTAAAACAATGGATTTATCTCCCTAATGAATTTTTGACTAATTTTAACGCAATTAGGAATATATAACAACTAATAAAATATATGACGTAAATTACCCTGTAAGCTGTAGTTGATTGCCTGCTTGCACGAGTGTCATTAGCCAATGTTATTTTATAGGGAGTGTAAATTGTCTAGTTCAAAACTCGGGCAAACATTGTACAATTAATTGGAAATTCTTAATAAGGTATAATTATAAATTATGTATGGCGTAATACCTCTGATTTATCATGCAAACGTGTCAGCAAATTTTAACAGAAAATTGCAATAGATTTTGAGCTTTATTCAAAATTTGTTATTTCAGATATTTATCATTTTTTCACTAAATGCAACCACAATAGTTTTAATTTTTTTTTTAAACAATATATCATTCAAAAGATTTAGTAGACTACAAATATGCAGCTAAATATACTATTATACGTCCTGTTAGTTAAGGGACGCAATCTGTTAATTTATTAAAAATAAACATTATTTATTATCTATTTATAACTCAGTAACATATATTATTTAATATTTGATATTTAATGTATACATGTATTTAGTGTATTATATGTATATTTTCAACCTAAGCCCTGCAAGGCTTATTGATGGTAGTTTTCGTTTTTACAAAATATATTTTTATTTTCAAAATATTTTTTGAAAGGGTAGTGGTTAACGTAAAAATGTTTGAATTTTTATGTTCAAATATAGTTAAAAAGTTAATTAGAAGTTAAACAGTATAATTAGAAGTTGTATTTGTGAAACTTCAATGCCCTACTTGTATACCAAATTAACTACCTAGACGTTTTATTTTTCTATATTAAAAAAAATGGAATTAAATTTTACAACACTTTGAAACAGTTTAAAAAAAACTCTTTTGTTATTCTGTTCTAAATTTGTATATTCATTAATTTCAATAGCAGTATTAGTGAAGAGCACATTCCGTATGCGAATCCTAAACAATACATTTAAAATTTAATTGCATACTTTTTATAGTCAAAACAAGTATTGCATGAATTCCAAGCATATTTTCACAGTTGTATACCTCCCTGCATTTTACAACTTGTAATTTTAAAGTCTGATTAAACTTTTTTTGTGTGTTAAAAGATAACTATCAACAAGGATTTGTCAATTGACTAAGCATTACTTTGTGAACATTTCCATAGATGTCAATTGTTGCAACATACAATGTTTATCTGGTGCTATATTAGGGGCGTTTGCTAAAAAATGCCCACCTTATTGTGTTTTGCCTATTCAAGCAAGAAATTTTGAAGTTACATATATTCGAAGGCCTACATTTTGTAAATAATTAAGGAAGTTGTTCTTTCCCAATTCTACCATAGCTATTTTGTTATTTACCAATCATTTTGTAATATGTATAATTTAGAAAATGAGTATACCCGCAAGTGTTAAAAAACCACAATCCTTTCTGATATTCTGGCTTTTCAGTTTTTTTCAGATATCATCAAGTAGTAAAAACAACAGTTGAAAAGCACGAAATCAGTTCAATATGGTTTTCAATTTAGCCCAAAGCGAACAAGCTAAAAACTAGGAAAATAATTAAAGTACATGCGAACTCTTTGTAGCACACTTTCACTATCTTGTTTTTTAAAGTGATAAATTTGAGAAAACTAGGAAATTATTGCACTTTTATGACCTGAAATATGCATAAGACTACACCCATATTAATGAAGTTTTCTAGAAAAATCAACCAACTGAGAAAAGCTAGATTTTTTGCAGAGATATTTAGCCAAATTAATTATGCAACCTTTATTTCTACGAATCTGTTCTTATATTCTGCGTTTAAGCACGCTTCACAAATTGTAATGTTATATTTCTTGAAACAGATATTACCCTTAAATAGATCAATTTTGGATAAAAGAAGTAAAATATACAGCAATAAAAATGACATTTATCTTATATACGTGCTCGTGAAACTTACTCTGTATAAGCATGAGTTCATTTATAATATACTAATGGTTTGTTCGTTGCCTTATTTAATGTTGATTTAGAGATTATGTGCCATGAGTCTGTTAGCATACATCTCCAAGGACGAATACAGGTAGGGGGTAAAATCCAGGTTAAAAATAACGTTGGAATTGGTATACAGTCGAACTCGCTTAATTGCACAGACCTGATAATTGCACGTATTTTCTATGCTCTGACTGATTTTTCGTCCTATGTTTTTTACATGATGCATAAACTGCACAAACTGGTGGATAAATGCACATATTTTGCAAGCCCCATGTACAATGTTTGTATGGAATTGTGACCGGATATTTGCACATTGAGATGGAACATTCCAACTTGAGCCATATATGAAATTTTTTATGCACTTAGGATACATTTGGCCATATAGTAAGTGCACCTGTGGCACAGGTTAGGTGGCACTATCATTGTTCGCATATACTACATATATGTATATTTGCATGTACAGGTATATGACTAGACGTGTAGTGCACATGTAAACACGTACCTACAACATTCGTGTGTATGCAATATATGAACAATTGGCTTATGCATCTCAGTATATAACATTACCTTAATGGTTGAAACATGCCATATACGGTGGAAACTTAGCTGTGTATGTTTAGACCATTGCAGTTTTATGTGGCTCATGTACTGTATTTTCAATATGGTCATCGATGGCTAACAGTAAGGTCTGGGCCATCATTACCCACATATAAGGCCCATCATTTATGGTTTACATGGCTAATCTAACAATTTGAAAGAATTTAGCAAAGAATTGCGCCAGGATTACTGTATTTATGCAAAGCCCGGATAATCGCCATAAACTGGTTAATTCCACAATTTCTGTTTTCGGGTCGCTGTACAATTTGGCGGGTTCGACTGTATCTAGCTTAGAATTAGGGGTGAAGTAATGCCATACCAGAGCATTGATCCTATAAACAGTTAATATATAGGTTTTAATATCTATAATTTTGGTATGGTTAATGAATACTTTTGAACTGTGTGTGGATATTTGGTTGCAAAATCTTAAATGCAGTTCGTTGAAAACTTGGTTAAACCCAACACATTTTTGTAACCATTTACTTCCGGAAATACTGTACAATGTGTAAACAATAGCAAACAATGTTAAATACTTTAATGGCAAATATAAGATAGGTTGAATATATTCCCACATGAAATATGCATATTTTCCACTTATAGCCATACACTGCATTAACAAATTTAAATAACCTATGGATAACCGGATTAGCTTGAGTAATATTGTTTTTTTCTGTTGTCTAATTATATTAAAAAATGCATGTATATTGCATAAGGTAAACTTTTATCGAATATTTAATTTTCAAGGGGATATCAATTTGATACGCCTTTGTAGTTTAACCTTTTCAATAATTACCTATCTTCTTTTATGAAAATATGTTTCCGTTAATTAATTTATTTGTGTAATAGTCAAGCGGAACCCGAAAAGCATTTTACTTTGAAAAAAGATTGCTGAAAACTGGAATTTCCACCGGTAATAACGAAAGAGCAGTTTCGTCCATGTGCGTGTAAAATTTGTAATGGCGTAGAAAATTATTCACCTCTATTCTTTAACACACATATTAGAGGTAATATCAGGAAAGCCTTTGACGCCGGCTCTTTTTGTACAGATTTTGGTGTTTAAACACCTTGACCCTACTGTTTTTTAGTTAATGTAGTAAAAATCAACGAATCATGAACACCTTGTTACTGACAACTAACTTAATGACAAGAGCAATATTACTGTATAAAAAACTGTCCTTGTTCCCCACCTTGAAGTGTATCAATATTTTCAACTTCAGGAAGTTATACACGGCATTAGATTATATGCATTTGTATAGCTTGTCACACTACTTAAAAATAGGGTGTGGTGTGTAGTAATTATGCTGATCCACTGGTTTTTTTTCTTCATTTTTAGGTTTATGATAAGTGGCTTATTTAATAAGGGAAAGTAGTCCTATCATTATGCAAGGTAAGACTGCTGGTTTATTCATAAAATTACACTTTCTGTTTATCATTTCCATGTTTATCTCTTACACATTTCTGCTGTAACTTCGTTTTGCTTTTACAATGTAGCGTAACATTTTGCATGACAAGGTAAACAACAGTGTTTGCACATTATTTTTTTATTTTATCAATATATCTCGATTTTGAATATTTAAATTTGGATTAATAGCATCCTGCGATGAGGTACGTCAAAAACAATTGTGTTTCACACTTTTTAATTCTTCGTTTTCATACCCGATGAACTAATAAGATAAGCACTTTAAAATATACATATAAACTCAAGACATTTTCTTGGTTAAATCCAATGTGTTGATCGTGTTAAACGGTTTTAATTGCACGCACAATTATGACGCTAATTAGGACTCCATTTAATCAGGCTTGTCCTTATTATAAGCTTAAATCCAGAATTTTTCATGTCGACCTTTGTACCACCGTAAAATATGCAAATCAAGCTTTGAAACTACCCTTACTGGGTAACGTATTTTTCGTGGTTATGACTAAGTATAAATTTATGATGGTTTTGTTTTATAAAAATAAAAAAAAAAACTGGGAAAAAATCGTCGCCTTTCACACGCAATTTTTGGAAACTATAATGGAAATACACAGCAATTTTTAAAACAATGTAGGTTAATGTTTATATTTCCAAAATGAATTAGTTTTGTTAATATACCAGTGGTGCCAACAGAGGGGAGGGTTATACGTCAAGGAGTTTGGAGGCACCACTGAGATTTGTCCTTTGATTCCTTTGTATTCAAGTAATTCTACCATATTTGACATGAATTTCGTAAGATAGTTCTTTGCAAATTACTCCAAAAATTTCATTTACTTCTGATATACCACACGATATTTTATAAAGCAACGAAACGTTCCTGCTAATCACTGATGTGAGAGGTTTGGTTGTTGTTTTGACTCCCTAACCTCATGGGCTCCAAATTTGTTATCTAAATTGAATACTGAATATTCTAAATTCTATACCTGGATATTATGGATGAAAATTCGTTGGATGTCTTAAAATATAATTAACATTATCAAAATAACGTTATGAGTATCATGTATATAAGTAATATCAATATAATAAAATCAGTAATTTAAATGAATTGTCTAAAACTTGTAAAATCTAACATTGTGAACATTTTGTTTTTAACATTCTGTTTCTAACATTCTGGATAATACGAGTATGGTCAACTAATAACAAAACATTTTTAACGTATACCCTTTCTTAATAAACTCAATATTGGATTCATAATTTCTATATATGTATATTGTATACTAATGAGTTTATAATGCAAACCTGACCTTGTTTGACAAATTTTCACTTCAGGAACTTGATTATACACTGGTTATACTCAGTCAATTACATTTTTGATAATACTGTAAGCATCCTATACCACTTCTATTACTGCAAGAATCACCATGATCTAATTATTTCTATTAATTCCGAAACCTCATTGCATCTAACGATATTTTTTGTGGAACAAACATTTTACGATGTTTGATGGTCATTCTAGGTGACATGAAACTTTCAATTATCAATCACTGCTTGAAACTTCCATTCGACAAGAAATCGTTAAATGTCAATCAGGCTGAATTCTGTCGAGTCAGTGAAGGAAATAAAGGATACTTAGTTTATATCGTGTAATTGTTACGCATAGCTGAGTTTTGTGTGTATAACGAAATAAGAATAATTAACGACATTTCTTGAACCGTGAAAAAATTCCTATCTTTTGTTTTTAAGCTATCGAAAAAACAGACCATAGCTGTCTTGTCGTGGATCGTACGTATATGGGTTGTTAGGAAAATTAATTCTGCATTTAATGCTGGTTTCCTGTTTAAATTTTTTGTTTCAATACTAATTATGATTTTATGAATTATAATACTTTACTACAATGGTTGTCAAGTTTCAAAGCTTTAAAACTTGTACATGGGAAACTGACATTTTGTTTCTCCTTGGTGCAGAGATTTAACCACTTCCGATCAAGCTGAAACTAATATTTGAAGATTTATGGATGGATTAACTTAAATTTAGGAACATTGAGAGAGTGCAGTGAAATTACATTGCCATTATGAGCAAATAAAATAAGGAACTTCCTTTAAAGGACCTTCGTAACAAAAATAGTGGGGCATTCTTAGAAAATTAATAATCTTAAAATAGTTCACATAAGTTTAAATATTTATACTTTATATTTTATGATAGTGTGGGCGTACTGCATAATAAAACACGAAACCCATGAGAGTGTTCTCATTAAGAACAATAATCTCCTTTAGGAATAAGATTTAACCTAATTTTGATAAAAATGCACTTTCATAAATTTTAGTTTTTAAAACTTTGTAAGACTTATAACTTCTTTGCAGGTTTTAAATGAGATTATTTTGAAATTAATGTGTTGAGCATAGAATACTTAGATGAAATTTCATACATATATACATATACCAAAGTTATAACAATATTCGCAATATTTTTCCTGATGCTAAAATCAAAGAATAATCGTTATAAATAAATATATAAAGGTTAAAATCACTATGTGATGTCACCAATTTGAAGAAAGAGCTGGGGGAATTCCCTTATTTTCAAGCGTTATTATTTTTTTTTAAATGGCATTTTACTTTATCCATAAGATACAAACCATTTGTCAAGGCATGTGC
Source organism: Julus scanicus (assembly GCA_034698625.1). Classification (NCBI taxonomy): domain Eukaryota; kingdom Metazoa; phylum Arthropoda; class Diplopoda; order Julida; family Julidae; genus Julus; species Julus scanicus. The sequence goes on along the minus strand of JAQGBW010000284.1, from coordinate 26,696 downwards.
TATAAAATTGTGCACGTAAACCACAAAGTGTTCAGCTGTTGTTTCACCAAACAGTAGCTATTGAAAATTTGGCGTTAAGATTTCATTGTTTAGAAGAATAATTAACACGCTCCACAACATAATTGTTAACTGCAATTAGCATTTTAATTATAAATAGCTTTTTAAGGTTTTATCTAACGTATAGACGGAAAGTTTGATGTAAAAGTTCACCTTATTAAGGCTGCATCGTGCATGGATTTGATTGATATTAAACAGAGTGAAAGTGTGTTGTTATGCACAAGAGTTTGAAGCTGGTGTGTTTTCTCAAATACCCCGATGGCGAATATATGTTAAGCTTTATGGATGGCTGAATTTGCACGTTGTACAGAAATTACCGTGACTTTTTCCGGCCAATTATGGTTTCCCTAGGAAAACGGTAGTTTTTGGGTGCGTACAATACAAAAAAAATTAAAAAAAATGTAGGCTACTTGAACATGGCCGAGACCTCTTGCCACGCCCCAGACGTGGGTGCGGCCTCTGACACGAGGTGTTGGGCACACCATAATCAACTTTTACCTGAGATATCGGTACCTCTCTCTACCTGATACTCTACCCATGGACGTAGCCTATTTGAAAAAAAATCACCATTGTTTTCCTATGATGACCTGAATGCCAACTTAATTCAAACTCATTGCCATTTCTTATCTTTAGCATTGTCTGACCAAGCCTGCTGCGTGAAATTTATATGAATTTCCCTGGCAATATAGTTTTATTAACCTATATCCGTTTCCATCTACTTTAATATATGATTAATGCTTTTCATTTATCTTTTATGAATTAACACTCCAAATGTAAATTAATGTCAACCTTCTGAAGGATTATATGGCGGGATAAAACAATAGTCTTAAATGAACTTTTAATATATTTCAAAGTCTTTAAAATGCTTTTTAAGGTGTTTTTATTAAAGTTATGCAAAATGTGGGTTAATGTTTTTAAACACTGAGTTTATAAACGTGCTTGACCCTAAAATGACTTTTCTGGTTAGTCCTAAAAACACCTTAGTGTTTATAGGGACTATTTTTTAAGTATCATTGTCAATATCACTTTCAAGTTATTTATGATGTGATCATAAAATAATATTTCCCGAACTTAATCTACTAGCACTGTAAAATAATATAGGCGCATAAATTAATAAATGCCTGACATTGTTGTTATAATATAACAAGTCATCATGTTGTGTATGATGTTAATATACGAAATAAATAAAAAGGGAATTTTTGAAACTGCAGTAGGGCAGATTTTCAACATGTACATCTGCAAGAATGATTCAATAATCAAGCTAAAATTGCATTATAATAAAATATATATTTCATCATAAATTTTTTTTAAACTAAACAACTATAAATATTAGAAAGATGTGTGGTGATATATTCCACATTAAATTATATTTGAGTATTTCAATTTTGATATTAATTACAATTGTGGTGGTGAAATTTTGTAGGTCCCTTTAAATTGAAAACAAAACTCGTTGAGATTATGTGGTTGAAATCCTGTTTTCCAAAATCATTTTTCTGTGTTTCCCGTCCTGGTTTTTCTACTTAAAGTAAACTATTTTGGTAGCTTTCATTTAGAATATTAATTGTAAAATGACGGGATCTTTGGTACATTGACTAAGAAGTAGCAAGTTAATTGCTTACTCTGGGGTTGTTGCTTTACTCTATGTTGTTAGATGAATCAACCTTTTAGGATAATCATTTTAAAAATTATCTATATTTGCAGCAAGCCTTTCTAAATTTCCAACTAAGATCGATTAATTAAAAATCAAGCCGTCAAAATGCATGCACTTATATTAATATTTTAAGTGATTAAGTGAGTGGATGATTATTCCCCTAATTATGGTACTTTCATCACAGATATGACTGATGAAGCCTTGGAGGTGGCTTCATTAACCCAGTTCCTTTAACAACATACTTTTCTGATTCGTTTAATCGTTATAAGTTGAACCCCCTCACATGTTTAGAAAACTTCTGTTTTTTTATAAAAAAAATCTTTTTAATTCCGTACATTGTTTTGATTTTTTCTGTGTTTTAAAAATGGGAATTTTTTCTTTGATATAGGGGTAGCCAACCTATTCGTGTATACTACCAAAGGTGATGCCCGCGAAAGGCGGCGTAAAATGCACGCAAAATGGTTAAAATTCGGTCAGAAAGGGTGGAGTACTTTCAGTTTTTACTCAATTGACTTTGCGTTTTAAGGTGAACCGAAGCGTCACAAAGAACGCGAGACATATTGACCGTATAACATATAACAATATTGTCTTGAAATTCTGGTGAAAAGGTACCTAATGGTACTGCAGTTTAGTTGCAATTATTTATGGAAGGTATATATAAGCTATAACTTTCACCAAAAAGTATAGTCAGTTGCATTTGTTTGCTACTTGGAACTAACACAAGAATCATGTCTGCTTACAAGGTAAGCTATTTCGCAATGTATTGCCGGATTCGTGCAAGAAACATTAGCCGGTTTATGGACTATATTCTCGGTGGAGAAAGGGTTTACAGCGCACTACAATTATAAGATATATTTTCTAGATTACTTTGAGCCTTTTGGCTGTTTTGGTGGCTTTGGTCATTGTCCAAGCCAATCCCACTCCTGGTGGCCATGGAGGTTATGGAGGCGGTAACAGTCACATTTACCGAAAAGATCATGTAAGTATTTTCAAATATCGGTTTTGTTTATTGTCTTCAAATCTACCTACCTTTGGCAAAACCAGTTTTCAAAATGACAAAATCTTGCTATACTCTTTTTCCTATTTTTTTTCAAAGTAATGGGGTCTGTGATATCACGACTGTATTTGTCATGGGTTCAATGACTTACATCCTATTTCTACAATGACAAATACACCTCTTGTGGTTACATTATGTTTTGTGTTATTTCAAGGGCTATGACAACTACGATTTCGGATATGGCATTGGCGATCACTACACAGGAGACAAGCATGGACGTCAAGAAAGCAAACGTGGCTACAACGTGCATGGATCCTATTACGTTGGTGGGCCACATGGTCGTAAAGTAAATTACGTTTCTGATCACTATGGTACTCATCAAACCGTCCACGGATCCCAAAATGGATTGTACATCGACTCCAAAGACCTCACCGTTGTTCCTGGCTACCACTAAGACATGTATCTGAATGATAAGTGCCTACTAGTGGAAATCGTGAGATGATCGAAGAAAAATAAAAATTAGAATTCATAGAAAACTTATAACGCCAATGGTATTTTTATTATATTAATAAATTTGACAAGCATTTTTGTAAATACTGTATGGAATTGTGATGCTATATAGAATCGTTTTATGTACATAAGTCGGCTATGAAATATATATATATCTATGTTTGCTACAGTATATGTTATCTGGTGATGCGGAATATCTTCTAATGATGACATGTGTGCTTTCTATGCTTCAAAAAGTAAACAAGTGTTACAAATTCATTTTCTGTGCCAAGCACAGTTGTGTATCGTATATTCGAATTGCCTCATTCAACAAATACAGATATTAAAAACGTTATTTCATGTATACGTGGGCATGGATTTATTCAACTTTAATTCTACATGCACGACGTCATTATCTCAATAGATTTTATCTATTGGCTAAAGGAAGATGTATTAAATACATCGTGTTTATAGCAACCCATTGCTGTAATAGGAACTTAGGGAAAATCTTTTGTAATTTGCAAACGGTGTTTTTTGATGGACGTAATGAGATTAAAAGAATTCAGTAAAATAAATTGTTTGTTAATTGCTCGCCACCTTTTACTTATCATTCTACTTCATGATTCAGTTTTAATTAGTATGACAATGCACAATATCAGATACTCGTACACTAAGTCCTGCCCAAAACACATAATTGTAATCTGATTATTTTATTAACATATTGTCTGACTCAAGAACATAATAAACATTTTTCTGTTAAATTTTTGATCTAATTTGGTATGTTATACCAAATTCCAAACATTATCTCACCATTAATATCAGTTCCATATCTTGTTTCTTGAATTATAGTGTGACTAACTATTCAACGATTGAACATCAGTGCTTAGTAATTTTCCCATAGTAAGCAATTTGCTTAAATTTATTGTATCGTTATTTAAAACAAATCTAAAATGTATTTTGTGAAAGAAATCCATGTTTATTACAAACCTCTGAGTTTCAGATTTGGATCAAATACTTTAATATATCGTGTTATCTAAGCATAGTTCAATGTTATTTAATCAGTCCAGTAATTTGCTTCGTTAATTTTCATTAGAGTATTTACAGTATATATTATACGACTATAAACATTTCATTAAAAAGTAGGCTACATGTGTAAATTCTCATTGGATATCATAGTTTCCTTATTCACATTTCCTCTTTAGCATTGGCTATTATGATATGAATCAAAATAATTTCGTGAATAATGAACGTAATTAATAATGCTTGATTCAATTCTTTTTGCTGATAATTATTCTCTATGTAATTTTCCTTGGTTTTTTGGCACTCATAACCTATATAAAACCCATGTTGCTTATGGATTACAACGTGATAGACACACCCAAATTAAATGCTTGTCTGCCACTTACGTACGTTATATAGGTGTAATAACAGAATTCGTCACATAAAACTACGAAATAGTATTCATGGAAATGTATGGTTTAAGTAACCTCGTCACGGAAGTTGCAAGTTCTTTGAAAGCTTGGGTTCTACATTGTGGTTGGTTCCGCCTATTTTCATAATTCTATATTTCAGGTATAGAAGTTATCCTTTGTTTCAGTATGTTACCAAGAATGTACTTCATTTTTTATAGAAAAAACACGTTTATCGTAAACTTTTCGCATTCTTCAAGGGTTACTCAACTGCATTTTTAACAAAGTTTTATTAAATAAAACGAAGTACATACATGAGCACATACTCATATATGTGATAAAATAAACTAATTCAAACTTTAAAATTATTTTAATTAATTTCTTAAGCTAATCAATCGACCACGCTTTCTAATAAGCAACACCCTTGTGTGTTATCAGAATGAAGTTGACATTCACTTCTTTTGTCTTTTCTCTATATGCTAATAAATAAAATGAATGCAGAGCTTGAAAGTGTCCGTTCTATTTATGATAGAACAATTCGGACACAGTTCATGAAATAGTCTCATTTCATGGATGTCTATCCTGGTTTAGAAATTGACTATTGTTCAACTCAATGGGACCACCTTACCTTTCGTGGAAGTATAATGACATTGTTAAGACTTCTGCACAGTATTTCACCTAAAAAGACCATCTATCAAAGTGGGATTGTTTCACTTTCACCCATTCTATACTGTAATTGGATCCTAGCTGTAATTGGACTTTCATGCTTCTTTATTTTTTTTTAATTCAAATTTATTCACTCGATCAAGGTGGAATTGCCATGCATTTATTCTGACTCGCCCTTTATTTAATGTCAAACATTTATCTTGTTCATGCCTCGGTAAATCTTATTGAAAGTCTTCCTATTAGTGCATGCATTTCTTTTTGATATTTTGGCTGTTTCGCTTTCAAATTTACAATTGAAGCCTGTATAAAAACTAAAAAATGAATACAATCCCTGTTTGGAAACATAGCTCGAAAATAAAATGTTTTAAACTATTAGTAAGTACAGTTTTTATTAGAACATTGAATTTGAAGAAAAATTGATTGATGACTTGCACTATTTCCAAATCTGAAGTAATGAATAACCCCAAAAACACTAGAAAGCAGGGTTATATTATATAATTACATTTATTTAGGTGATCTACATTGAACGTGTATTAATTAACTATTTTTTGTCCTAAAAATTCTTGAAAGGTACATTGCATCTTACATATTTTTATCCTGGAGATGCAAGTCAAATTTCATGTCCATATATGTACATTATTAAACTTGCATTTTATTGAACGCAATCAGTACCGTAATTCCATGGTTACAAATAAGTGACATCAACATAAAAATGAATATAGTACGTAATACGTAATTACTTATCATATATATGAAAATATGTTTTGTTTCAAAAGTATTCAAATAAATGTTGAACTACTTTACGTTTTATTTTGAAGGGAGCTTTACTGTCAATGATAATATATTCGATTTTTGAAAAATTATTTCCGCTTTTGAAGACCTGTCAAATACGATTTTTTTTGAGGCAATAGCCCTTTGGATTATGCGTCGATAATTATGCAGAATATATGAACGTGTCTGTCACATGAAAATTGCTTTGATTAGGTCGTGTGATACGCCTTTGTTAGCTGAAAAATTGCAGGGAAAAATTGCAGGGAAAAATTGCCAACCTCTCAGCTCCTGTAAATAAATATTAGGAGAATCGATAGTTAACTGACCTAAAGATTATGCAAAATGTTGTAATTGCAAACTCATCCACCATTCATTTCGTTTGCTGCCTTAAAGGCACTTGTAAGATGGGTTTTCTAGGCGTGGTTCCCATCTTCATGCTTATAATTGATGAAATAAAAGGACACACTGAGCTTAAATTAAAATCTTTGACTGTGTAATGCGGGGGTTAAGTTAGATTAATAGATGATACCGCATATTAAAACTAGTCCAAATGATGATGAAGGGATTTTTGAAAGTTTAGTTTCACAATGAATTTTACTTCCGTTGTGTGCATGCCAAACAACAGATTTCTAGAATTCAAGGCATGACGAAACAATGTAATAGGAAAGTTTTTTCAGACGATACAATAAAACCCTTTAAGGCTATGGAATGATGGAAATCCGTAATTATTTAACTATTTAGACATTTGTATTGTAGTTTCTCCTGCTAAAATAGTTTTTGATAAGTTACGTTAATGAAATTTTTGGAAAATGTGAATCTAAATTGTAAGAAAACATTTTCTAGGGAATGTTATTATGTTGAATAAGGAAATTTAATATGATTGATACTTGAACATGCATATGTAGGCACAATTTCACCTGCTGTAATGGCACCATTTTCCATATTTCATTTATCATCTTTTATGTAAGGCTGAGCCCTAACTAGTGTAGTTTTTTCTGCTAAAATAAAGTAATTTTTCATAATCCATTAGAAGTGAAAGTAATAATAAGAAAATTTTCGAAAATGTGAGTCAACAATGTTTGACAGTATTTGATATTTGAAAACTTTTAAAAATCACTACTATGTTATATTGAAAACTGTAATTAAAAAAGATTTACACATGTACTTGTATATATACACTTAAACATGCAAGATTTAACATGTCAGCTTTTAAGAATGACAATGTACTAGGTTTGTTTTACGAGTACATAAATCACTTTTTTACACCATTATATATTTTAATGGTTTAGGTGTTTAAATACACATTTAAGAAATAGTCATAAAATTACATTTGGGTAATTTCAAATTACCATATAGTGTTAAGATAAAAATAGCTTTTAATTAGAAAAAAATGAGTCCTCATTATTTTTATTAAAAAAAAAACAATATGGTGCAACTTTACAAAAATAAAATGGGACAAATACTAATATGTAACGCGTAAACATATAATGATGCGAGTTCTGCAACCTTTGAAAAGTATGAAGAAAAAATTAATTAGCAGGGCTTATCATTTTACTGCTTGTTTAAATCGTACACTCATAAGGGAAATGTCCGGTAAACATTATAATGTTTGTGTCATATCAGATTACATGTTCCACCATTTTTTATTTATTACATTTTTATTAGGATGTTAATCTAATCCTAGTCGTCAAAAGTTTGTTTTGTGAAGGGGTCATATTAGAAATGTTTGATGTCTTGCATTATACACAAAGTGATTATTGTGTATATTTATATGAATTGATGACTCAATATTTGTATATAGTGAGGCTTTTTATATGGTAATAATAAATTAATTTAATGCATTTTTACTTGTTTTTAAATCGGGAAATCCCTTAAAAGACAGTTTACAAATTCGGTCATCAGCTTCATGCATTCTTCATTTTTACAAAACATAGTTCTTTTACATAGAAGGAAGTGTAGCAATCTAATTTGAATGAAATATTGTATATGCCTCTTTATTTAAATTAAACAATTTGTCTTCATGAAGACACGAATTTAAAAGTTTTTTGTTTTTTTTTGCAACACTAATTGTTTTTTTATTATCTGTGAACAATAAATGTTGCAAAGGTATTCAATATTCTTTTGTTGGCAAGTTTGACTAGTTTGTTATCAAAAAAACAATATGGGCGGCTTTCTCCATATAATTTCATTTCATTCAATCTTTTAAATTTTATTTTTAAAGAGAAAACATAGCTGTTTGATTTGAAGACGAGAAATGTGACATGTTCATGGGAAACATGCTCTAATGGGCGTTATACCATCACTTTTTTTTCCGGATACTTGTCTAATTGATGTTGTTCGACATAACCTATTTAAAACAAATACATCCGCAAAATAACAGTTTAATGCTAACATCTTATATCAAATTAATAAAAATTTAAAAAAAATAGTCTGCTAGCTGTGATTTTTAATTGGGTTGCAATGTCCTAAGGCACCAAATTGGGCATAGTACTGCGCCTAATTTCATTTGTTGATGCTAACCATAGAAAAGATGCAGCTTGTGAGTAAGTGTTACACACCTTCCGGCTGTATCACGTGTTTCCTCGCTGTCTTCGAAGACTTCTTCCATGGAAGCTGGGTCAGCGTGTGTCCAAAAAACAGGGAGGGGGCTAAGGCTGTCGGAATTGTTTTTTTTTCTAGATCATAACCAGTTTCGTCTTCTTTCTCATCCCTGAGTATATAAACCAATCCCTAATGGTGCAGAATTTAGTTCAGTATCACACGGTGTGCACTAGCTGATATATCAAAACAGCTTTACTGGATTTACATAAGGAAATCATCTGGGATTTATTTGAAACATGTTACTGAAATCGGTAAGAGACTTGTGTTTATGAATCTAACTCATCGGTATGGCGATTTATGCAGTGCTTAAAATTGTTTTAGGGGAATTACCCTTTATTAAGACCAATCTCAAAACGATCTTGAGGATGTGGTATTTCGTAAACACAGAAAAATTGAAAACTTATTTTAACTAGGTAAAATCATTTAACTTGCAGATTTGGCATCTCAGAATATTCAAATAAATGTTATCATCATCTCATATAGCATTTAACGTCATTATTTCATTGCTTCAATGAATTTTGTTATTTTCTGTATCTGATTTTTTGAAGATGCTTTTTAATATTTAATTTCCCCATTTCATCTCCTGGCTAAAGAAATATAAAAATTACAAGCATTATTAATTAATCCAAAATGTCTGTAATATGTTATATGAAAGTATGTTAAAGTCATAATTGGTTTTAATTCGAATTCACTCGTATGTCCTTTTATTGATTTCATCAGTAAGTGTGAGGACTTTTCAACTGTTTTCTGATCATCACTGTGATTACTGCCAAATCCAATGATGGAAGTTTACCAAATTTTATGTATTCTCCAATTGTGTTTTGTAATTTTAGCTCTTCATCGCTGTGTGCTTGGTTGGTGGGATTTTCATGTTACCTGCTGAGAAAGCTGAGAAAGTATCTCGAAAAGTACAACACAAAAGAGATCCACATATAGCTTTGCCACCTCAAGGTTTAAAAGGCAAACCACGTCATCCACCTCCCCATTTCGATGAAAAACCACCTCCCCATTTTGACGAAAAGCCACCTCATCCATCACCTCAATTTGAAGAGAGACCTTCTCCTCATCGTTTCGAGGAGAGGCCTAGCCCCCCTCATTTCGATGAGAGACCTAGCCCCCCTCGATATGACGAGAGACCTATCCTAAATCGTTTTGTGGAGAGACCTAACCAGAATCGTTTCGAAGAGAGACCTAACCAGAATCGTTTCGAGGAGAGACCTAATCCTCATTTCCAGGAGAGACCTAATCCTCATTTCCAGGAAACACCTTCCCAACATATCGAAAATCCATCAATTCCACCTCCTCATTTTGAAAACAAGCCACCACCCCAGTCTTACCACGATGATTTTGCAGTAAGTTCAACATGAAGTTTATATTATAATTCACATTAACTCGTCCTGACAATGTTGTTAGGTAATGATGTAAATACTAATTTAAGTGACATTTCTTAGGAACCCAGAAACTACGAATTCAATTATCTGATTGATGATCAGTATACTGGTAATTTCCAAACCAGAGAAGAAACCAAGGATGGCCCTAGAACAGTTGGCAGCTATTCATTAAGAGAACCCACTGGAGCCATCCGTATCGTAAAGTACATTGCTGACCATCATGGGTTTAGGGCTATCGTTCATCGAGTGTGGCCAGATGCTGAAAAACCCAAAGACTAATGCATTGTATCGTATGCATTTGTTGAAGCTATGGAATATTTATTTTTATACTTCTGTTTGTAAATAAATCTGAAAAAATGATGTAAAAATATTATTTTATATTTATATTCTTGCACAAATATTTAAGGATATTAACATTTTCTTAAAACACTTTTTAAAACTTTTTATATTTTAATTCTTGTCTTTAAGTTCAAATATGCGTTGGAATTTTAAATTTCATCTATAATATGTGTATTTGCTGTTAAAGAGTTTTTATATATAATGCTTGAAGGATGATTGAAAAGTTCGTAGCCTGTTCTATGTTGAACAGGTTACGAACTTTTCAAACACCCAACATAAAGTTATTGTAGAAAAAAAAAAAATGTATGTTGTTTTTTGCGTAAAGGAGAATTTAATACTATCTTCTTTGAAAATGATCATCTTTAAGTATGATAAATGAATATGCATTATTAAAATAAATTACGTATATAACTTATTCAATAAAGAAATTTGTTTTTTTAAAAACTCAATGAAAGCATGAAATTACATGTAAATTGATAATAAAATACAAATCTTGTTATGTTTGCTTTATCCGTATTATTTATTGTTGTTTCATGAATATATTAACATTATGTCCGATATCACAAGTTTATTTCACTTTGAGCATAAAAAGGTCTAGGAATGATTAGTACTGCAGTTTAAAAGATAATCCTTTATCTAAACTCATTTCCTGTTGCTTACGTCTACAATTTCAAAACTTGTATTTTTTTTTTGTTATATGAGTAAAATGATAGCAGTAGGTTGTTTTTTATTTTGTCATATTTTATGTACACATTACATGCAAATTAATTATCTTTTTTTTATTTTGCACTCATCCAAAACACGCCTTGCCCATAGGCAATTTTAAAAGCAACTAAGTATATGCACGAAGTACTCAAATCCAAGGGTTTAAATAAAACAAGTTTACCACAAAAAAGTGCATACTAAAGTTAACAGCATGAATAGTTTTATTCACCTAAGTTTTCTTTTTTTTTTTCCGGTAAAATATTATCTTATATGGAATTTGGAAGGGAAAAAATTTAGGCCAGATGGTTGTCTAAATGGAAAAAACAGTGCATCAGTTAAGTTGTATATGAGGTTGAACACGGACATTACGCTTCCACGCCCTGCTTTATATGTATGATGTTTTTCCATAAAGGAAAAAAACTTTCCACCGATTTTCAAGTTATGAATTCTCGAGTGTTGTTGAACTGGAATTTGTCCCGTAAATAATTGCTGGAAGATATGATAGATGAATTTGGAAAAATTTGATTTCATACAGATATGTATGTATACTTTAAATATAGTGTAAAGTATCATGCAGACATACCAAGGCTCAAATCATCAAAAAATCATTACTTTATCATTACTGACTTACTAGATAGAACAATTGCATATAATATTCATTTATACAGTGGTCTCACTTATACGAATATGAGGGGGAACAGAAAATTCTTCTTATAAGTTTCATATAAGTGAATACAATGTACATGTACTAGCAGGTTTCGTAGTTACTGTATTTTATTAAATAGAGAATAATTCTTCTTAAAAAATGTCGTTTATTAGTTTTGTCAATGCATATGTACATACGAAGAAGAACAGAAACAAAAAAAAGATGTAATTGATATAATCACAAACAATAAGGTACGTGTAACTTAAGTTACATCTTCAGAAATGTGCTTATTTCGTCTTAAAAAACTCCGTAATTTTAGCTTACTTGTTTTTACTGCAAGCTATAAGACTTGTTCACAGTCAATAATAACATCAGACTCTTTTTCGTTTACGTCTTTAGAATAGACGAAATGCTTCACAATTATGTGAAAAAGCTCTCCTTATTATTGAATAGTATTTACACAAGAAGAGGATTACATCAGGGGAAGGAATCATCCTACGTTTAAGTGGACTTTTTGAATAACTGAATATTGTATAAGCGAATAATGCATTACACACAGGGTTAAACGGAGTTTTGCCGGGGAACAAGAAATTGTTTGTATAACTGAATGTGTCATATACGTGAGCATCGTATAAGTGAGACTCCACTGCAACTTTATTTTAGTTATCCCTGTAAAATTACATGTAAATGACATGGATTTTTTAGTACAAGTACAAATTGAATATATTGAATATTAAAATATTAAAGTTATTGCAGTATAAAATTCAAGTGCTTCACTTTGGATAAATCAATTTCGAAGTTATTAAAAAAATGTTTAAAAACATGTCTTAACATTTTTAAGGAATATCTAGATATACGGATATATTTGGATATGACCGCACAAGTATGTACATGTAGTTGTTTTAGTAACCTCAGCGATTCTCGTTATATGCTGTTGACTCCTTGAATATGCAAAGTTTTTTTTAAGGAACATGGCTGATCGTTATATTTGAACATTTTGGCTAGCCTTCACTACATTCCAGTATTTATCGTTAGAGGGTTAGTGTCAAAACTCGGATAATAGATTTAAGACAGAAAAATCGGAATGTTTGAAATGCTTGCAGAATGTTTTACTGTAGTTTACTTTGTTTCAACATACATGTAGATAACACAAATTCTGCTTAACTGCTGTATGTATTGTCCTATATTTGGAGTTTGAAATTCATGAAAAGAAAAGTTGTTGCAAACTCGTTTTGATAGTATAACGAATATATAAATTAAGCTTTACAGGCCGGGCAAAATATGTAATTACAAAATCATGTACATCATAAATATTTGAACAGCTGTCATATTAATTTAATTAATGAGTTTATGATCATTTATAAATATGATAAATGCATACATTAATTGCATCCAATTACGTACCATTGGTTTCAAATATATTTTTAGCATTAAATGTACATGCGTAAGGTAAGCTAGTATACATGTACATGGTGTTATATAGGCAGGCCAAGAGGAAGTTTTCAGAAAAGAGATTTTAAAAATGAACGATTACTGCAAAAAAACTTCCACGACAAATTCGGTTGCATCCATACAATGAGTTTCGGTCACCACAAATACAGTTTTAATAAATCTAGATGTTTTACAAAGTATAAATGTTTGAAAAGAATGTAAACATTATTATCCCTGTTTCATTATTAGTATTGCAACTCAGTTTAAACATCTTCTAAATAAAAATGGGAGAATTGTATAAATTCCGTTTGACGCTGTTCAAAAATTGAACTGGTGACTTGTCTATATATTCCAAGAAGGATCCGAGGTGTTATAATAAGAGTTTACATTATTTTGTCGATTCCCTCTGCATAAATTTCTAAATTGGACTTAATAATTTTTATGATTTTTAAATATTACCGCTTTTCAAATTCTTTTGAGGTGCGCTATTAACGTAGAAGGTATGAACTACTTTTTAAAGTGCATTCAAGGAGGTACCAGGAGTGAAACAAGCTTTACCTAAAAGCGCTTCATATTAACAACCTTTTATACAGTTACTCATTTTACCTTTCTGAATAAGCAATACAAAATAATGTTTTTATTTAGAATGTCAACCATTTCTTTTAATAGTTGTAGTTATTATTATTTTTATTATTATAATTGTGAAGCATCCTTAAAATTAATAGTTTATTTGACGAATTCTTAGAATATCGTTTACTATTTATGGTTACTTCCTGTTATAATTTGTCTTCCATTTGAAATGATATCAAGGACTACACGGTTTTTATAACTTATCCTACAAGGATTTTCACAGAAATTTAGAGGAGGGCAGGACTGACAGTTGATTAAAAAATTGTTTAAACAAGGATTAGTCATGAAAAGACTACAAATAACATTCTTCCTTAATGTTCTTTATTTCAATTTATTCCGCATATTGTATTCTTCTGAAGGTTGCTGCAGAATCAATTCCATTACTATGACAATTTTCTAAGAAATTGTATTGTTTTCAACATATTTCTCACCAAACTTAATCAACTTCTACATAGATCATTGAACACCAAACAATGCATTTTAAATAAATATTAACACGATTACTTTCTCTTAATCCGTGATTCGCCTTCCTGTAATACTGGAAACACCCTTTATTGGTGGTGTTCTGTGTATAATATACATACCTTTGCACTTATTTTTGTTTATATGTAGAATAGACCTCGCCTTTGATTTGATTGTTTTGCAAGTTCTGCTTACATATTGTACTTTAATTGGGCATGTAGCTACTTTAGAATATATAAACTTTTAAAAAGGAATAAAATATGCAATTTCTTATAAAAGTCAAACTAGGCAACGTGATAACCAAAAGTGTTTGGAAACGTTGCTCCACTAAAATTAAGTTTCCAGGTCTGCGATAAGGTCAAAAACAATGTGGTATTCAAACCGATGCTATTGTTTTTTCACAAATTTATATTTTCACAGATACTTGTACTGTAAACCTCGTTTATTTTGTGCACACAAAGACAACGTTTGTCTCATCACAAAACAGTAATATTTATAGGCAATTTTTTTGAAGATTTCAGGATATAATTACATTATTAACACTTTTTACGAAGTAAAACTTGAATTGCTAATTTCGTTCACTCCTTTTCTGAGTTGGTTTTTCTATTTTGTTGAGTACACTTTTATAAAACAAGTAATTGTATTTTTCAAGTTTTGTAAGGTAACTCCCTTTCAATTTGTAGCCCCGAAGTCAGGTTGTTAGCATCATCTGTGCTATTCATCATTTTTTCTAGGGTGGTGTGTTATGATAATGCCCTATATTAGATAACCAATTCATCACTGAAATAATTATGTAGGTAGACAAGAGCAATAACCAATAGCGTAATTCTTTTAGTTCGATGTTTGACTTCATGACCAAACGAGTCTTCGTAATGTTAAATCTTATGCACTACCATATTTTAAGCCACGCATAATACATATACATATATTTAGCCTCGCATCAATACTCTCATGAAATTTTATTTGTCTACAATTTTTTGAATATTAATATGGTTTACGATGCGCTGTAGGCGAAATTTTTGTAAAACTTTTCCCATATAGTGCTTTCTTAACACAACATTCAGACTATTTTGAAAGAATATTTGATGCAAGAAGTATTTCAATGATACTTAAAGCGAAAAATAATCTGGCAGAAATTACAATATCCAACGTGTAAAACTTTGAAATAACGTGTAGTTTAAATCTAATTTTTTCTGTTTTAAAGTTGTTAACATGACATGAAATGCATAGTTTCATGAGTATCATTACAAAGTTTAAAAAGTTGTTTTCGCTATTCTGCTTTGTTTGTTGGTATGAATAATAATTTTGTTGCAGTAATAACAATAATTAATGATATTGTGAAGGCTCTTGTATTGCTATATACTGTATTTATTGCAGTCTTAAAAAAATTCAAACTAAAAATCATTTCTAAAATGGCAGGATACCCAATCTTTATCGTATCATATCTACAAATATTAATTCATGTGCTACAAAATTGTTCTAGTAATACCTGAGTATGTGTCATGGAATTTTAAACGGCAATTGTGATAACTTGAAAACGTGCGATTTTTCTCACAAACCAGTGTTCGAAAATGAACATCAGCTAAAAAAAGAGTTGTCCGATAGCAAAAGTGGAAACAAAAGGTTAGGCACAATATGTAAAAAAAAATGTTGTGAGCTTATAAACACATGACTTGCAATTTCAATTGCTGGGGGTAACCTTACCTCGTAGCCTACAATTAGATTTCAAACTGCCCAAAGGCCATGAAAGTCTTATTTCCTTGTTAGATAAATTCTATAAATATCAACGCTCATAAAGTATTACAAAAAGAATGTGATCATGCATGATTCACCAACTTATAGTAAAAGTTAACAAAACAGTTACAACAAGTATTAACAATGGATTAATCAAAACGTCGTGTTTAATAAAAAATTGTAGGCAAACATGTTTACTTTATCATTAGGTTTTTATTTTAGATAATGAGATTGCTGATAATGGCTTATTTGGAAGGACAATATTCTAGGATAATTAACGATTTTTTTGGGACAAATTTACACATATTTCAGACATGATAAATCGTACATTTTTTCCGAATTGTATAGTTTTGGAAGTATGATTCAAGAATGCGTTTGCAGATGGCAAATCATTAGAGAATTTTTTTTTTCAAACTTGCACAATAACTTTTTGAAGACGCTACTAGAACTCGAAAAACAGATTGCTAGTGATGTAAAAAATTCTGTTATCAGGAAATCCACTATCGGAAAATTGGAGGAAAAAAATCTTAACAGTCAGCTATCATTTAAAATTGAAGCTTTGTTAGAGGACTCAAGACTTGCAACATGTTGATTACTTTCTTAGATTATTTATAAGATTATTTTTGAGCCCTGTATAAATACTTATAGATTTGATATGTACATATATTTGGATTTATATATGAATAGATACATAGATGGCTGAATAATTGGAAAAGGATCAATATGCTGTTTTCTTAGAATATTTAACTGCAAGACATCTTTATTGTGAAAAGACTCAAAAAATAAAATTCACGATAAAGCAAAGGAATATATTTTGAAAAAAAAAATCAAAATTTGTTTTTAAATATAAATTTTTAATCCTATACTCTATTTAATGGTTTCTCTTGTGTTTAGTCTTGTACGACTGTTTTTTTGTCAGCATATACCGAAAATCGGCATTGAAGCAATTATATACACATTTGTTTCGCCTATCGAAAAATCATAATTTAATGATTTGCATGTTTTGATAATGTCACCTAGTACACACAAGTGCTTGAAGGCTATTTCAGATTACTCCTTTTTTCTGCCCTAATTCTTTTGTGGAGCGGGCGTTCAGGACGAGGAAGACAAAAAGTGCCGTGACAAAATAAGGGAAATAATATGCGATCTCATGATACCAATATGCAACAATGAAACTTTGACAAATTCATTTTTATAAATATTATTCTTCTCGAAATGCCCAGACGAAAAATGGAAATACTAATAACAGTAATAACGAAAACATGAAACGAAACACTTTTTTCAACTTTTGCTATGTAATTAAATTAATCAAGACACAACAACTATGAAGAAACACAATAGCGAATTTCGTGATGTTGAAATCCATGTCTGGTTCACCAAGTACTATATACTCTTGACCGATTCATGCATACTACAATGATAATTGCGTGAATGACATATCCACACCTATAGTAATTTGTATGCTTGCCGTTGGTTTTCCAAAAAAACAAAATTGGTTCCACTTTTTGTAAGACAGTCTTTATACAAGGATAAAACGCTAATTTTTAATTGTTCCAGATAAGGATTATTTGTTCACCAAAAATAATAATGAGCAAGCAAAGTATGTTAAGCTAATTTTATAAGTAACTGAACTCGAGCATTACCATGTTACTCATATTTCCATGTTGTTATAAAACAAATAATAATTTTATGCAAGTAACTGTTTGATAAGGTAATGGATATTAATTAGCACAGTTGGGTATCTCAGTTATGTTTTATAGCATGTTCATTTATTGATAAAAACACACGAAATGCTACAATAATATGCAAAGTTGAAATTATATTAGAAGATTAATGTGAAATATATTAATTTATTGGTATTACTGTATATTTGTGATCTTAATGATAAGATTGCTTTTGATATTTTAAATACACCATTATTATATACAAGAGAAGTTCATGGATAAGTATTTTAGACTAACCCACACATAGCAAGTGCAAAATTCTGTAAAAATGCAATTGATGCCACTATCTTGAAAATAACAGACTATCAAATCTATTCCACATACAATAGAATAGAAACTAATGAGGAAACTGATTTTAGCACATTATAAGATGGCAATAACATGATCAAATCCTGTTTCCTTCACCTCAAGCAGGAGAAATTTGCGAATCGCCGTAACCGCTTATTGTTCAACAACTCGTTGTTTTATTCCTCTTCATGGTTGTTGTTGTTGTTGTAAGCAGCCACAGGTTTGGTTGAACCAATTTCCGCATTACAAATTCGTCAGCGAGTTTAAATATTTCCTGTAAAAGGTGGAAACGCATGGAAAAAGACAATTTGTGAAAGAAAGTCTCCAAAGGTACAATTTTCTGCACATTAAAAAATTTCTTAGGGTGGTACAGCTCGGTTTTGAGCATTTCACCGAATATTGCAGGTCAGCAGTGATGCATATCTCAAACACATATACAGAGCTAGGGTTGATTGCGGTCAAACTTCATTGAGTTTTTTGGGAGGAACATAACTTCACGAGATGTTTTTCGGGGCTTTGCACTCCAATTGCCACCGTGTAAAATTAGCTGGATTTATTTCAGAAAGAATAATTTCTTATGTTCGATGGTGTTTAGGCGTGCACGCTTTTTACTATGATTAGTAGACAGTCATTAGCTTTTCATTCGACCTAAAAAACAATTTTGCTGGTAATACAAAAGTTGGCTTTTTTGAAACTCTCATGCAATGATGGCGGAATAATAGAGAAAGAAAAAAAAAGGTTTGAGGGTTATCCCCTGGGTCATAACTACTTGATGCGTCAATATGTTAGCGTACTTTAAAAACGAACCAATGAAAACACAGCTCAACTATCTCACACCCTTTTTTCTTGACTTGCTGTGCATATATAAATTGAGCAAGCGCCAATTTGTCTCATGTTGAGACATCCAAGCCTCTCAAGCACAGTCGGATAGCATCAACAATGGCAAATTGGGTAAGTGTAGTTTTTAGTATGTGAAACGGTACATTTGATTTTTCAACTGTTTCTTGCTGAAACACTTTTCAATCACAATTCTGGAGGACTTTCTTGAAATATGACTTATTGTGTCAATTCTTTTTTTTCAGAAATTAGTAGTGGTTTTGTGTGCCCTTCTGGGTATGACCCTCTGCCAGGATGATGGTGGTGGAGGTGGTGGAGGAGATGGCGGTGGAGGAGATGGCGGCGGCGGTGGTGGTGGAGACGGCGGCGGTGGAGATGGTGGTGGAGGAGGATTTGATGGAGGATTCGGAGGTGGAGATGGCGGTGGTGGAGACGGTGGAGCCGGTGGCTTTGACAGTGGAGCAGGCGGCGGCGGCTTCGATGGCGGATTTGGCGGCGATGGAGGCGGTGATGGCGGCGGAGGTGGTGATGGAGGCGGCGGTGGCTTCGATGGCGGTGCTGGTGGCGGTGGATTTGATGGTGGCGCTGGTGGCGGTGGATTCGACGGAGGAGACGGTGGTGGCGATGCTGGCGGCGGTGGAGATGGTGGCGGTGGTGAGTAACCTTATATATTTTCGTTTGTTATGCTTCATGGAAAATTAGAAAGCAACTGATGAAACCCATGAGGCAAAGAGTTATGTTTTTATTAGATCTCTTGATTTAGAAATTAATATTTCTATAAATGCTAATTAATATTGAAAAAATAATGACAAATTATTTTTTAATCTTTTGTATCAAATAAAAGTACTAACATTCGCAAAAATCCCATTTGTTGAATTCAAAAATATCCACTCTAGATGACATATTGAATGTGTTTTTTATGCTGCTCTACGTATGGTTTTTTCTGTAAGGGTGTCACAGGCTGCTTTCTTATGTTCTCTAGTATGTTCTATACTTCTAAAAGATGCACGTAATATCTCACCTATATCTTTTTCAAATCTTTATTCATGTAGCTTCGTTTTAGGTGGTGGCGCCGACGGTGGTTTCACAAGTGGCGGCGATGGCTTTGCCAGAAGAAAGAGATCCACAGATTCCTTACCATTAGTTCCTCTTCCACTTTTAACTAGGGTCCGACGTGGCTACGGTCACGGAGGTCCTGTTGGTCCAGTATATACTCACGTCCGCACCGATTATCATGGAAATTTCGATTGGGGCGTACGACATAGAGTCGGAGGCAATTATGGCTATTAAATTGCTATTCGAGTTAACAAATAACTTTATCTAATTAATAAAATATTAAAGCATACAACACTCAAAGTTAAATTTGTCAAGCGAATAGGCCATCTAATTTTCAATGCAATGTCTTAATGCAAAATGCAACATCTTTATTTTGGATATGATCGAATGCTAAATTCAAGGAAATATGCCAAATTCCTATTCCTCGTCAGTTTATAATGAAAATACCACCGATGGTTTTCGAAATACAATATACAATATTAAGGATGTTTTGAAGAAACCTTAAATATACATATGTATCTTTAGTTTATTATAACTTGTATCTTACTTCTATGGAGTATTGCTGTTATACGTTTTGTCCTTCGCATGTGATGTGTGTCTACTATTAAGGACTTTGTTTTTTATTTTTTGTCGTTTTTGTGTAAATACGTTATGGAATTTGTTTCATTTACTTTAAACTGGGAATAAAATCTCAAATGTTATAAACCAATGAATTTGTTCTATAATGTTGTGTTCTAAATTTTAGTGAATTCTTCTATGCAAGGTGAAAATATGAGTTTTCAAAGAATGAGATTTTTGGAATGGAATATTTATAAATGTTATATACAGAAGAATTATTGAAAAGATAATCCAAAATGGAAATTCTGTGTTAATTTTGCATACTTTTACAGCGATATAATTGAAAAAAGCAGTATGTAGATCAAGTTTGTTAAACTTGCTAAACAAGGTTCACCAACAATATAAACTTTTGAAATATGTACATGCACAGTTGTTTAATTTCTTGTTGAAATTTTGCTAATTTTGTATTCATTGGTTTGCTCAACTTACTATGTTAACAACTGGTTGGATTCATCACGCCTGGAACGATATGAGGTGATGTGACATCATACTTGTAGTGAGGGTCCCATACAAACTGCTGTTTAATTATTTATGGAAATACTTGTTGTTTAAGAAAATTTAGCCAGCAGGAAAATTCCTGCTTATTTAAATTGTTTATTTTTTAATTCTAAACTATACAACTAATAAAGCCATGACGGAATCTAGTATGATGATATTTCTCTTTTGTGTGAAAAAAATTTCTTGGTTAAATATTCTGTGTATTGGAAAACATCTATGAAGAATATTAATCAATTATGTCGTATACAATAAATATCATTTATTCAGAAAACGTCACGTTGAAAATACATTTCCCACCGGGGTACACTTGAAAAAACATACAACTCTAAAATGTATCACAATTTCCTTCTAATGAAATGATGAAGTTATGAGATCATTGTTAGGTAAATCACCGGTTAAGCGAAACACCACTGCATATTGTTACATATTATTGCTCCATGCATATTGCTCCATATTGCTATACGCTCAAACATACAGAATGTACAATGTAACAAATACTCGCCCATGCAAGTTGTTGAATTCGCTTTGTCATTATGTTGATCTGAAGTAAGGATTTGTATAGGGGTATCCACCAGGATATCCAAAGCCTGGATAACCTCCGACCCCTGGATAAATAGACCCTCCAAATCCAGGATATCCACCTCCTATACCAGGAAACCCCGTACCTATTCCTGGGTAAAGTCCACCTATCCCAGGATATCCTCCTCCAATCCCAGGATATCCTCCTCCTATTCCAGGATAGCCTCCAAATCCAGGATAGGGGTAACCTCCTATGCCTCCAGGATAGCCTGGGTAACCGATACCGCCTGGATATCCACCATAACCTGGATAACCTCCATATATTCCTTGTGGATTGTATCCTCCATAGGCACCACCGTATATGTTTCCATATTGTGATGGATTGCCGCCTCCAAGTGTTGTTCCATACGGATAGCTTTAGTGAAAATATATTTAAAAAATGTGGTTAGTTTTATATCAAAATTGAACAGAACTATTTCAAATGCGGAAGAATATGAAAATGTTAACGATAAAATGTGCTATATTTTAAATATTTCATAACATTGTACAACATACAATTAGCCTGTCAATGTTTCAAAAACATTATAAGAGTGATTCTACCATCTGCAGTTCCATTAGCAAGTACGCTATTAGAGACAAGGAAATCTTAATTATTTTGTATCATATTTGTATCAGTATAATGTTTGTAGTGTAAATTCCATAAAAAATCATGATCTGATATGCTAATCTCTTAACAATGTTTATTTTTAGGGTAAATATTATACAATTCCATTACGTGTTAGATGCAGTACAAATCGTTATTGGAGTTTAAAAAAAACAACTTAATAATAATATTTACTTAAAACCAGTACCGTATAGCAATTGTCTTACCTTGGATTAACGTATTTATTTCCTGTTCCGCCATTGAGATTTTGATTTGTTGGATTTGTTTGCCGTCTGTCTCCATATGATTGATATGAAGATTGTGAGCACGATACTATGGCAATGACAGCTAATCCAATGGTTAACTAAATTGGAGAAAGTATTTAAATCTCATTTTTTAATAAATTAGGAAAATGTTTTAGTAACAGAAAAACTACTTACTGTCGATATGGATATCATTTCTTCGCTAGGCTATATTAGAAACTTCCACCACTTTCTATGTCCGGAAAAAAACTATTATGAATCCACAGAAAGGTAAAAAAATTGTTATATACCTTGCATTCATCTAATTATTAAGGAAGAAAATTATACAGCACTGTCATATTTTAACTTTTGGCAATTAGCCAGCATTTTGTATAGACGGTCATGCTGATGCATTTGTATAGAAAACGTTTTTCTATTGTCAGAGTGGACTATATATCACCGGAAATACGACAAGATATTGTAAATTTTGACAATAAAATTTTACGATTGCATACTTGAGCGAATTAATTCTAACACCTTTCATTAAATTTTTGTTTCTTCATAATAAAATGAGTGTTATTTGTCAATTGAATGTGTCAGATAAACTATCAAATGGTTTATTGTATCTTAACTTTGGGTGTATTTCCTTAAATAAAAAGTTCATTTAAAAGTAATTAGCGGTTCATTTTTAATACATTTGTGTTTATTGAAAAAAAAAAAAAAAAAAAACAGCATACATTATAGAATAAAATTAAATATCAAAGTAATATCAACATGAAAACTATTACATTAGTTAAATCGTGTTAAAAAAATCATTGGTGAATTTATCTACGAGTTAATCCTAGATTTCAACTTAGCTTTAATTTGATATTTTCTATCATAACCGATGATTATGAGATATTGTAATAATGAATGTATTTACAGTGATCATACTTTGTCAGGTGATCAAAAACATTACGTGACTGACTTGAAAAGAAGTATTTCAAACATGTTCCCGTTTACGATGGTATTCTTTATAATGAGGGTATTTCGTTGGCCTACTGAAAAGATAAACAAATATATCGTGTGTAAATTTAAGAAAGTTAAACTTTCTGAAATTCTTGTATATTATTATATTTTACTTTTATAAATGCATGTAAACTTACTGGAGTGGTAAATAGGCTAGTGGATACCATGGTCCGTAACCATAGTCATAAAAAGGCTGTATAGAAAAGCGAAATCCTTTAAGATGAGCTAATACTCCCTTCGCAAAATGTGCTTTTTGAAATTTATGAACAATATGATTTCCTAAATATTGAAGTAATCGTCCAATTGGATAACTTGCTGAATGTTGAACTAACGTACTAAAAACAACGGCTAGAACCTGTGAATTATTATTTCATAATCAGATGATGGTAAATGTGGAATGTTTCTAATATATTCTGTTTTTAAGTATTAATGACTTACCATGATTTTAAATGCAGCTGCCATATTTTACTGTCTTTTTTACTGATGGTATCCTATTCAAATTCCAGTAAGATTACTAATCCACAGCTAGAAAAACATCACATCACACTAATGGCTGAAGTGCTAAACTTTATTATATATACTTTTTTATAATTATACTTTTAATTATTATCCTTTATTTACCTGGCGTTCACCCTAAAATTTTTTTTATTGATTTTGATACATCAACCTTCTTGACCCTGACAATGGCATTGCACCTTTATATAGTGGACAACAGCGTTAGGATATGCGGATTAAGTTTCATCTAGGTTACTTCCTTACATAAATATACTTTTCATATTACAGACATTAATTGTGATTTTATATCAACCGCCTGTTTCCGTAATGAAATCTCATTTGTTTAATTATAATAAAGGTTCAAAGCAATCCTACTTTATCAGAAAACACTCTTTAGATTATTTTAATATTAATACGTGATATTATCATGTTTACCATATTACACTGTTTGCTGTGTTTATAATTCATATATTGTTGCATTATGTGAAAAAAAATTCGGGAAAAAGGTTTTTATAAAATATTGCATACTATAAAATTCTTTATTTACGAATTATGTTTGTTTTAAATTTAGCTTTTATTAAATCCCATACAAAATATATTGTGTCATGAATTCTTGTAGTATATTGTGCTGGAAATTCTGTAACATTTTTGGAAGCTGAATTTGGAAGCTTAATTTAAACAGTAATTCAGCATTTTCACAAAGGTGTATTATTTTGATTGATTGATGAATTAAAACTTTAAATGTATATATATATATATATATATATATATGCCATTTGCTTAACGGTATAATATAAAATTTACATTTCATTATTTGCAGTATTGTTAGTGTGGACTCGTACTGTTTTCCACAAATATAATCTTAAGTGATATCCACTCGGCGGAAAATCTGATACAATGCCAAGTTGTCTCATATTTTGTATTTTATTATAGTGACTATAGAAACAGAATATGTTGAACATAGATTTAATGATATCTCCTCATTTCCATTTGAAACGATAACTTCCTTAAACATGTTTTCTCTAATTTTTATAGATTATAGGGACAATATGTTAGTGGCCCTTTTATCAAATTTAATAGAGCGTGCATTAAGTATTTTGAATGAAAATTCGATTGTCTATTTTGGAAGGAATGGTAGTATTCTTCATAGTTATTGATATTATATGTTAAACGTTGTTTTGTAATACTGACGTCATTGCATGTTTCCTGGCCCTGTGTTCTTATATAAAGTTTTTTGAACTTAAGTTTCACTCTCATTTACAAAATAAAATACTACCTGTTAGCTTATCATTCATCAGCAATGGCGTTTGCCGCTGGCAACTGCAACATTTCTTTGGTATGATTTAAAAAGTTTTGAAGTGAGTCTGTTGAATTGATTGATTCATAATGTATATATAAAAATGTAATTTTTTTATCAGTTGTTTTTATTGACTTGGATTTTATTGTCAATTGCCGTGCAAGTTTCTTCTAATATTGTGCCATCAAATCGTTTTATTGCTTACCCTAAAGACGGTCATATTTCCAAGTAAGTACCTATAGAAAAATCAAATTATTTTAAACAGCACGTGCATGTATAATAAGTACATTTAATTGCATTATAATACATTAAAAACCTGTTAAATTTTATAAATAATAATTTCGTCAATTTTTTATGTGGAAACTAATTCAAATTTTATTCATTTCTTAGAGCTTTCAGAGCTTAGCTTACCTTCAGATGCTTTATTTAATGTTCATATACGTCTTGAAAGTTTTCCTAAACCTACAGCGCTTTACCTTCTGAACTTCTTTAGAATCATATACAAGGCACCACTTCTAATAGATTTAAAGATAAGCTAAATACTTAGCTTTAAATAGATTTACATCACTACACATTTTTTCTTATATAGCTCTACAAATCTATATTTATTGTTTATAATAATCGTACAATCAATTAATTCTAGGTTTTATATTAGCAACATGATAATCAATACCATGAGTATAATGAAGTTGTGATGTGAAATTATGGGACAGATTTTTTTTTATAATTTTGAAAAATGGATAAAAACTAAGATAATAAAATCTGAGTTGTATAAAAAAAATTCATCTAACTATTTAAATTAATGACCAAAATATTATTTTTTTTCAGAAACAGACGTGATGGAATAGGTGGTTTTCACGAATACGAATATTACAACTATGGTTATGTGAATTGTGGTCCTAGATATGGCTATTTCTCAGGATATCCTTATGGAGGCATTCCTGGTTACCCTGGTTATGATTATCACGGTTATGGAGGGTATCCGTTTGGATTTCAAGGTCCTTATGGCGCTCCGTACTATTAAGTATTTCTGTTCTTTTTCATGTATTTAAATTATTAATAAAGCCACTTGTACGCTATCACATTCGCCATAGTTTTTGTGTATTATTTAGCAGTTATAGCAGTTTATTTTCTTATGCAGTAATTATGTAAAGGAACACATATAACTATGATAACTTTTTTTATACGAAATACTCTTTCATTGCTGTATCATTTTGAGAATGTTTAAATGTTTCACAACAATGCAATTTAAAGTTGTGGTTCATAAACATGAATACATTTATACATAACTAACTTAATGCTCCGATAAGATTTGATTTTTTTGTAATCAGCATTCATTTTATATATTTATTGTGAAAAAGTATTCTTATATCTAATGTACGTATCTCGCATGATCAATGATGTCAATACATGTTATTGCCGACGCCGATGGTCGAGTGGGTTACGTGCTTGCCTCTCGATCCTAAATGCTGGGTTCGCTCCCGGGTCGAGG
>JAQGBW010000283.1:0-49130 GCA_034698625.1 Julus scanicus | reverse complement strand
CGCTCGATATTTAGTCCCCCGCAACAATTTGTACGAGATAAATATATTAACCTCGCCGCTAGGTTTGTTTCACAGTTTTCTAGCGAGGGAAGATGGCGTCTGGCACATATATTTCTGTAAAATTAATTGTTCAACGATCGAGTAAATTTCAAGGGCACAAATCGAGAAGTGGCTGCGGAGGTTTGACCATTCACAATTTGGTATTTATGAACACTTTTGGGGTATGTCCAACTTTTCTCCAGAAGGTAGCCTAATGGAGTGGTAAAAATCAAGGGAAAAAACCCAAATGTCAAGTTACCGAATAAAAGAACACATCAACAAAATGCCAACAAATGTTGTCAAGATTCCAGACGTACGAGCCGTTTTTTGATAACCTTAAAAGCAGTATCTGACCAAACTTAAGGCCCTGACCGCAATGTGAATGAGGAAAATACAGGGTGGCGAAGAACAAATGACCACAGTTGAAATTTACTACATAGTTTTAATTTTCAAGATATCGGGAGGAAAAAAATCGCCAATTTGTAGCTAATGACCGTAAGATTTTTTGTCTCGTTGAACGTCGTGGGCTTTCCTCAGCGGACACTCGGACACTATCCACGTTCTCGGGTGTCAACGCAGCTGGAACACGTGTAGGGGAGTCTTTCGGACAACAGTACCGTGTTGACGAAAATGTTCAACCCATTTAGAAATCGAACGGTTGTCCGGGAGAGTTGCGGACGGAGCGAGGTTGAAATGTGTCCGTGTGGCCGCAAAACGGTCACTATTACGAAAAAACGTCTCGGGCTTATGACTCGCACTTACTGGGAATTCCTCGTCATGGGCAAGAATTTCATGCCCTAGTCCCTATCACGATGGAGGTTCAACGGATTTCAACGAGTAATGGTAACTAAACTTCCCACCTCAAACTGCAGAATGAGGGGTTGAACTACCTTCCCCAACCTACCCACCCCAAACCACGCCTTTTAGAGATGTGGTCATTTGGTCTCCGCCACCCTGTATGTGCAAAAAACTTAGGGACTTCAAAGCGGGCGATCTTTAATTTAATCTAAAACAACTCTGCATGTGTCTATACTTACAGTTGTACAAGAGGCAGTGGCCACGGGCGATCCAGAATTGCTCCAAGAGATTGTGGAAAAGCGGGATTACCAGCGATATAGCAGCCGCGTTGTCGGCATACCGGAACTCCTCCAGCGGCTTCAAGACGTAAGTGCTGCCGGCGTACAAAATGAAATTACAGTTAGCAGACCGGATTTTTGAACTTGCACTCTGTTTTTTCAGGCTCCGGATTTTTACGTTGAAATGAAATGGGAGTTTACTAGTTGGGGTAGGTAATGTTTTTTTTTTCGATTAATGTTCCCGTTTTAATCCGGCGAAATCTTGATGCTATTTTCTTACGTTTCGTTTAGTACCGTTGGTGTCGAGGATGTGCCCTAGCGATACTTACAAAGTTTATAAAAGCGGTTAGTTGGTTTTTTTTTTTTTTGCTACTCTACTTCGGAATAAGTTTGCAAGTGGCGGATCTAATTTAACATTCGCCGCGGGGATCTGAAATCCGCCACTGCCGAATTTTGCAATAATCTTTCGTTAATTTTATTACCTCGAAAGGTTGCAACGTGAGAATCGACACGACGCTACTCGGTTTCGAGCAAAGCAATTGGCAGAGGGGGAACAGGAGCTATATTTTCAAAGGCCAAAGTAAGTGCATTCTAAAATCGTGGTCGGTTCGCGGCTTTTCGGCGTACTTTTAATCGCTGATTTTTGTACGCGCTAGGAGATGCAGCCATTATCATGGAGATCGATCACGACACGAGGCAGGTCTACGTAGAACAGTTAAGAGTAGTTGCTAATCAATTAATGGATGTATCCTTTATGAAACCAACAGACGATGTTGTATCAACGAGGTTGACGACACCCATCGTAACCACGTTTATCGATACCGAAAAAATAAGTTTTGAAAGGTTAGTTTTAAATAAATGCTCGATGCTGGTTATTATTGTACGTCTTATCATCGATTTCATTTTAGGAACAAGACCGGTATTTGGGGGTGGCGTAGCGATAAAACCGAGAATGTAAACAATCACGATTGTAAGGTAACGGCATCTTTTTCATTTATCTGTTGCGGGTTGATATTAATGCCCTATTCCGACCGAACCTAATATGATCGGAAAGTAGGCCAGCAGATGGCGCATTATCGGTTGTGACCATTCTGTATGGCCGAGGGGGTTACGAGCCTGCCTCTCGATCCTAAGATGCTGGGTTCCCTCCCAGGTCTAGGTCGGTGGGAATTTTTACGGATGGGAAAATTCCTAAAATGCTGGGTTCGCTCAGAAGTCGTTGAGAATTTTTACGGATGAGAGAAATTCCCAAGTTTGCTCCCAGGTCGAGGTCGGTGGGAATTTTTAAATCTTTTTAAATCTCTTCTTATTTTTAGGTTTATGCGGCGTGTAACGTTGAATTAATAACTAAGACGAGGACGGAGCACCTGACCGATGACGACAAAGTGAAAAACAAGCCTCCGAAAACACCTTTTCAATCTTTCTTAGGCATAGCCGAGATCGAGGAGAAGGCAAACGCACCCGTGCTCAATGGGGTAATTGGTTCATTTCATCTCCCCCTTCCTCCTCCTCCTCCTCTTCTGCGCATTCTTAAATGCGATCGGCGACAAAAAGTTAATTTTGCGAGGGCTTTCACATTATCAGGAAGTGTCCGCCAGTTTTAGCAATCCGTGTAACATTACCCCCGAGGAATATTTCAACTCGAACGAAGAGCTCGGAGAGCGTGATATAGGACGTCCGAAAGAGGTCACCACCAAGACCCAGAAGTTTAGGGCTAATTTATGGTTATGCGACAATTATCCGCTATCGTTGCAGGAACAGGTAACGCGCCATCTTAACCTCCCGTTTGTAGTTTCGATGTTCATAATCCTTCGACATGTTTTTAAAATTTGTAGATTCTTCCAATCGTTGATTTGATGGCCATCAGCAGCTCACATTTTGCCAAACTAAAGGATTTCATAACGTTGCAACTTCCGGCGGGATTTCCTGTTAAAATAGGCAAGTATCTCTTTAAATGAGTTTAATAGAAAGTTTGTAAATGATTTTTCAAATTGTCGATTATCGTGTTATTCAGAAATACCGCTGTTTCACGTCCTGAATGCCCGCATTACCTTCGGCAACATTTTCGCCCTGGATAGCGAAGTGCGCGGCGTCCGTACCATTTCCGAAGAGGATCGCATATCTTGCGTCTTGGACGAAGCCTTCTTCGAGCCACCGCCCGATTACCTGCGATTAGGTATGAACGGCCGTCTCGCCCCTCTGTTGTCGATCGGAATGCACTACTACCCCCCCACGAGTCCCCTACTTTTTTCCGATAAAATGCAGGCACTGGCAAACGCTAGTTTTGCCCACCTTCACCTTCTCCTAAAAACGCTTTTTTTGAAATTGTTCATTATTGTCGTTGTGTGGTGTCGGTGTGCGTGTTGTGCGGTCTGTATGTGTGGCTTCCCGATTCTTCGCTCTCTTCTCTTTTCCTGCCTCCTCCTCCTCCACCTCTTTTTCTGTCGTCCTAAATTCATTTAACCCTTTATTCTATCTCTCTTCTTCATTTTTAAACATTCCCCGCGGTTCAATCCAATTGGTTAAAATCCAAAGTTTAGGATGTTCCTGCTCTGAGCTAGAGAAAATAGTGAGCGCTAAAGAAGTAAGTGCTGCGCTTCACTTTCGTTTTTGGCTGTAGAGTAGAACGCAATGCTGCTTTTTAAAATTTTTAAAATGCCTGCACGATAGCTCGCTTATTATTATTTTTTTTTACTTTATAGGGTCAAATTTATGATGCTCTTAGTTTTGTTTTGTTTTTGCCAAAAAGCAAATGAGGTGTGCGATATGGCTGCCCGTAATCTTATGGCTTTTATCGGGTTTTCTTTCATTAATGCCTGCAAACTCGCTGCGGGACTTTTTTAAACTGAATTTTGTTCGCTAACGGTGAACGGTGAAACACTCGTGTTGATTCCAGGATGGGACGTGGCTACATCCGAGCGTGTTACACGCTCGCCTCTCGATACCAAAGTGCGGGGTTCGCTACCCGGTCGTGGTCGGTGGGAATTTTTACGGAAATTCCTTAAGTGGCGGATCGGAATTTAAACCAGGATCCCATGTAGATTGCCGCACGTTAAAGACTCGGCGAGAGGGAGTTGAGGTCCCCCTCGTTGACTAAATTTCCAGATAGAAAATGAGGGCATTGGTGTTAATACGAGTGAGTCATTAAGTCATCCCGCTAACCCTTCTGGTCCCTTTAAAAACTACTTCAAATTAGCGCAGCCATGCCGCGTACAGATTTATTTCGCCACCAAAATGCATTAAGGTTACGTTAGTCCGAGGGTCGTGCATTATCCGAGTTAGCATTGCATATTTCTCTAGCAAATACTGCCTTTCACCAGTTTTTATTCCTTCACAATATTAATTGCGCTTTTAAGTTTCACTTCAAGCATTCTTGGTTTTTGTTTTCAAGTTTTAGACACCTTATTAAGTTTCTCATTTCTTTGCCTGTGTGAATGTTTATCGATTCGAGCATTTGTTGATTTTGTTGACATAAATGTTGGCGTGTGAATGCTGTTTGAATGACAATGTCCGAGGGCTCTGCCCTCGTTTATTTTTGAAATCACTGTGGGTGGGAACATCCAGGGGCCTCCCATCCTGATTAATCGGTTAATTAAGCCAACGTCTAACGATTTTTTTTTTCATTGGTGCCTCCCGTTAAAGGTTCCGAGAATCGTCGCCAATTTAGCATGGACGATGATGACGAACTCGTGCAGTACGCCATCCAGCAGAGCCTTATGGAAGGTGGCACCGAGAGCGAACAGGTGAGATAATTGGAACACTCGTATCTTGGGTCCCCTATCTGGTATTTGAATGAATGTATCAAGTTATTTCAGAATGATTCGATAAAAGCATATTCTAGTCGGGTTTAGTTTTTTTAACGCTACGGGTTTTCAGTTGCCCAGTAACGAAAATTTTGTTTGTTGGGAGGCGGTTTGGTTTAGCTCGTAGTTCCTTCGGATTAGAGTGTAAACCGAGGGTCCATGTGGATCCTCGCGCTTGCCCTTGGCACGTAATGGCTCTTCAGGAGCATTATGTCCGCCAGAGTTACGTGTAGAGGTCCCCTTGTTCTCTTCACGATAAAGACTCCCTTGCGGATCCTGCTTCCTTTTTGCACGTAAAGACCCCTCGGCAGAGAGCAGAGGCTACGATACCTCTACACGTCAAACCCCTCGGCAGAGTAATGTCGTATGTAGACCCTCTTTCTCCGGCAACAATTGGTAATTTGTTCTTTCCATTTAGGTGACAGTGTGGGAAGCTCTGAGGAATCAACAACCGTCCCGTCCATCCACTCCCAGCTTTTTACCAGACGAAGATCACCTGATTCAAAGGTGCGGCCCCAAATAATTACAATCACCTCCACGAGCCCTCACACATCCTTTTTTCGGCTCTCTGGCCACCTCAACTTTTTTATTTGCACCGTAACATTTCCTTTAGTCGTTGCCTCACACGCAGTCTCGTGTCCTTTCCTTTTAGGGCCATCCAAGAGAGCTTGTCACTGTCCCATCCTCAGCCCCACCAGCACCGCTCCACCGCCACGGACACCTATTCCCCGCCGAACACCCTGGATCAGATCCTGCCTATCGTGCCGCCGATGCCCAACATTAATGTCGAAGATCAGGAGTCCCGACTCCAGGAAGAGATCCGATTGGCCTTAGAATTGTCCATGAGAGAGAGGAAAGAGGAGGAGAAAAGACAGAGGGAGGAAGAGGAGATGTTAGAGAAGGTCTTAAAGTTGTCGCTGACGGAGACATAGCGACACGAAGAGAAGGACACACGGTCAGTAATTCGGTGGGAACAGGCTCGATCGATACGCTCGACTCCGCTCATCATACAAAATATTTTATCAGACGTTCTAGAAGCTGCGCCTCAATATTTATTGAGCGACGAAATTGAGTTTATATGCCTGTGATTCATTTCCACGCAACCCCTTCCTTTATCTGCGCGCATGCTACTGTCAGATGTTGAATAAATTTTACAACTGCTACTAATTTGGTGGATAATCATACGTGTTTTGGGGCAGGTGTCAAACCTATCGCGAAATCAATGTGTTCCCGAAAACGTGGATTTCCGTAATGCCTCCACCTTCGTAATTTGCGTTTGGATGGGAATATTTTAATAAATTAACCGCATAAGTAATTATCAGAATGTGTTCCTGCATTCACTTTTCTACATAATCACCAGACAACTAGATACACTTCCGCCAACGAACCTACGAGTTTTCTGAAGCCGCCTTGGAAGATGTCGGCACTCTTTCCGCAACCAGCCTCTCGCAGTTCTCTCAACTTCTTCATCGGTTGCGTAGTCCTGTCCCTGCAAATTTTCTTTCATTTTTGGGAACTTTCATTTCAGAAAACTGTGAGAGGCTGGTTGCGGAAACAGAGTGCCGACGGCTTCAGAAAACTCGCACATCGTTGGCAGAAGTGTATCCAGTTGTCTGGTGATAATGCAGTAAAGTAAAGCGCACATTCTGAGTTTTATTTCTGCGTTTGATTTATTACAATATTCCCATATCCAAACGCGAAGTACGAAGGTTGAGGCATTACTTATCAGCCTACCCTCGTAGAATCAACTCCACTCTTTCAGAATATGACTTAGTTTTCACTGTCGGATTAGCAGGTACAGGGAAAATCCCACAAATTTTTGCCCTGAAGTTTCCCAATCAGGGCCAAAAATGCTATAGTATGCCCCATGTATGGCATTTAATGTCAGCGCCCTTGCTAATTTACATAAAAATGCATGTTATTTCTTATGAAAACGATGAACTGATGGAATATTACAAGGCTACAAACCTCAGATTCCTCATTTGCATATTTGTTCAGGGTTGACCCTGAGGCGTCTACATAGCTAGCATCTTATTCGCCAATTATTTCATCCAATTGATTCATGGGAAATACCGTTGACGAATATTTTGAAACAGCTTCTTGAAGTTTTTCTACAGTTTGGCAAACGTTTAGTTGGTCACAGGCAACTACTTTTGCAGTCAGCTCCACTTGTACTTCTTATTTTTCTTTCTTTTTTTTTTTGATTTTTTAAAGATTAATCGAATCAGCGCGCGTTCAATTTCTGTTTTAAAACTGAATAGCTAAATAGTCAACGAAAATGTTGGGTGTAGCTCAATACGGAATGTTATCTAGTGCGGATATGAACTTCAGATTTGCACCAGCTTGTATTCATCAACACGATGTTGGCTTTCATAATATGAGTTCCAATTATCCACAGGCGAGAAATTGCCACAATTTGATTTATCGGCTGCCGGATTGTTGGACTTCGAGTTCGGCCTTCTCTTCACATAAATTCGAGGCTTTGGTTAGAGCCGTTTTATCGCAACAAAAGATGCGTGAAGGTAAAATATTAAAAGTGTTTTTAGTTCAAAGTTTCCATTCTTCTCCCAATATTTGAATTTGGAACATCGTGCGTGTTCGGCAATGCAGAATTTTGAGCACGTGCCACATTATTTACGCGCGATATCATATTTAAATGCGCATTCAAAAACGCCATTTTAAATTGGGAATTTTTATCCTTAGTTATCTGTTTTGATTAATTTTAAAAATGCAAGGCAATTGTCGAAATTGACGAAATTTGGCAAAGCAGCGCCGTTAATGGTTCTTCATTCGTATCACGCGATTTAATCAAAATATTTTATTTCCCGATCAAAAAGACAAATTCGCCATTTTGTAAAGTGTACACGAAGACATCGATCGGCCATGTCTATAAACTTTTATTACGAACATTAATTTGAAAA
The DNA here is from genome assembly GCA_034698625.1 of Julus scanicus. NCBI lineage: Eukaryota > Metazoa > Arthropoda > Diplopoda > Julida > Julidae > Julus > Julus scanicus. The sequence goes on along the minus strand of JAQGBW010000283.1, from coordinate 41,291 downwards.
TTAAAGATGTGGTTTGATACCATTTACTCAGTAATTCCACTGTGGTTATCCCTCATTAATAGGAGATTTTAAAAACTAATCTCGAGTTTTACATAAAACTCGAGATTTTTCGAGAAATTTCGAATTTGTAGGAATTTGCGCGCGTGCAGTCTGGTCACACTGGCAAATCGAGGTTTTCTTCTCCATAATTATCTGCGTTAATTATTTTTAAAATTCCAAGTAACACCGTTAATATCATCCTTAAATGGGCTATGCAATTTAATCCTAATATTTATTTACCGAAAACACAAATGCGCCATCATGTAAAGTGTCTGTCATTGTGGCGTCACACGTATTACGAAGATTAATTAAGAAATTATAAATTTCTGCTGTGATTTAGTAACGTTTATTTAGTAATTCCTTTGCGGTTACACTTCATTAAAAGGATATATTTAATGTAAAATCCCAAAATTTCAACTTGACGCGCGTGTAGTCTGGTCACATTGTTAGTGGAGGTCAACATCCGGGCGTTTCCAGTCCTGTGTCCGACATTTTTCTTAGTCTATTTTTGCATCAGTTGAAAAATTTGTGTGGAGTTTTATCCTATTTTGTAATTCCGTAGCAAATGCTGCACGCTCGTTCACGTTTCGTGTTTCATTTTCGCCACCTTGTCAAGTAGATAACATAGTTTTTCTTTTACTATTTCATTGTTTTGTTTCGTCCCGTAAATATATCAGATTCAACCTACCTCCCTCTCACTACGTACCCTCTTATCAAAAATCTATATAACGGTAAAAAAACAACTAGCCAAATGGCAGAACAACAACAAACTAAAGTTGACAGCGGCGCAGTTGTTAAACCTGATGCTGACTCGAACCATCAAGAAGCTGAAGGTATGACGTTTAATTTAGAAGAGTGACTTCGTACAACCCAACTGCACATTTAATCCTTGTTGCATGGACAACTTTCAAAGTGATTATTGCTACGTAGCTCGACCTAAATCCTAAAATCTTGCTTTCCGATTCTTTAAACTCTTCTTAATCTTAATAACAACCTAGACGCAAGTTTTAAGTTGTCAGTTTTGGTTATGTCAAAAGTGTCAGTTGTGTTGTGTACACAATGACATTGACTATAGTTGATATGTAGTATGTCAAATAGGACTTGCATCCTAAATATTGGTTGTTAACTTGATATCAAGATAAGTAACACCCGTAGTTGTTGATTTGCATTGTGCTGAACTGCAATTTGAGGTGAGGTAATGTTGTATGGAACCTCAACGAGGCTCAAGAGCACCAAAAAGTGTATTTTTCTGAATATCCTTTAAAAAGGGTCTCTCAAAAATATGTATTATGACATACGTCTGCAATAGCGAGAAAACTTACCGTATTTTACGGAACATAGGACGCGCTTTTTTCAAAAAATTGCCTCCAAAATTCGGGTGCGTCTTATACTACTCTTTTTTTTTAATTGCATAAAAATTAAGGTGCGTCTTATAGTCCATAAAATACGGTAGTCTTCATGATAATTAACGATGAAAAAACTTGGTATTTGCAGCATAAACGGCGAAACGAATTCGTGTTTGCAGTATAAAACTGCGATTACGGTATAACTAAGAGTAACTTACCGCAGTTGCTCAACAAACTGCAGCTCAAGCGTTGTCTCTTCAAAGTTGCATCTCAAGCTCGAGATGACACATGTGGCTGTCGTGAACTCGTCTTGGCAATTTTTCTATGCATCTGGGACTTAAGACGCAGCTCAGTCTCAAGCTCGTGTGAGTTGAGCAACTGTGGTATGGTTGTGTTTACTGTATTACTGCGATAAAACTTTGTTTAAAGTACACGAGTCTCGGTGAGCTTTCACGAATCACCGTGCAATGTTGATGTGCCGAGATCTCCTGTGCGCATATCCGCTACAACCATGCCGAATTACACAACTGGGAACTTTTAAAATCGGCTTGGCATCAAATTCACAGCGTCTCTGAATTTATTTGCGGATTTAGTTTTTCCTACTGTCTGTTATAACACTGGTGTTATATCTACAACAGTGCGGTTTACTTATTTGTTTGTGTTTGTGTCTCATTTGACCCAGATTCCAGCAACATGAGAAGTATCCTTGCTGAAATTGGAATATCTGGAGGTCCGGTACAGGAAGCTCCGTCAAAACCGAAATTCAGATATACGAGGGTAAGAATCTGAATTAAAAGTTTGCTTTTCTGCTAGTTTTTGTTTTTTTATAATGTACGTGTCGACTTTGTCACTTCAGGAGCAATTAATGTCCTTGTCGAAGAGTCGGATTGCAACCCAACTGCCAGCGTTTCTCAATGCCAGGTTTTTAAAGTAAGTATCGGCTTCTGGAAAGTTTTGTGCTATGTACAAATTTTGACGATGAGTTTTATAAATTCTAGCGATAAGGGTTTTTGGGATCCCGAAAAGTGGGCTCAAGCAGAGCGTTCGGAGGGTTCATCTCAGCGTGCCGATGAGCCTAAAACCCAACGAGAGAAGGCTGCGGATCTCGACAAGGATATTGTCATGGGGAAAAGAAGGGCATCTGGTAAGTAGCGATTTTAATCCCCTTAACCAGAAATTGTATTAACAAAAGGGAAAATTAGGAATTAGTTTTTTTTCTGCCCCTTCATTTTTTCATAGGTCAGAAAAATGTGAAAATTAAGTCAGGGGAAACAATTTTCCTGAAGAATACTGGTAATTTCAAAGCAATGTTTCCTAAAATGTTTATCTTTAAAAAAACTGTAACTAGAAGGGAATTATTATCGGAGATATTTGAATAATTATCGTTAAGTTCCCATAAGTGATTTAACAACTTCAATTTGCTCGTTAAGTTGTGCCGGTCATTAAGCGAACGTGATATGTATTGCAGATCCAAAGGAGCGCTTGAAGGAGGAGCAAGACGGAATAGTTTTAGGTCCGCAGAGGCGCAGTTTTGGTACCGGATGTCACGTAATTCAGCAACAGGGAGGTGGTCGCAGATCGGAAAGCCCAACGGATAACCGGATCAACGAGAGGTTTGTTACTATAATTAATGTAAATTGGCTCGCAATCAAGGGGAAGTGTTTCTGGTGGAATTAAGCCGCGGTTTCTCTCGGAACCTGCTTAGGAAAACGTGATTACAGCGCGTTTATTTAATCTTTTAGGGATGCTCACAGAGAGTCTAACCGGAGAATCGGCAGTGGTAGATTCATCTCGAGGGAGCGAGACAGAGACCGTGACCGTGACAGGGAATTTGGGTATCGAAGTTCCGATCGTAGAGATAGAGACCATCACGACAGGGACGACCGTGACACTAGGGATACTAGAGACAGCAGAATTATGCGGGAGAGATCTGGCAAGGACCGAGACGGAGAGCGTCGTGGTGGCAGAGGTAATGTTTGCCTCAAAACGTGAGGTTAATGTAGGGATAAGTGTGGCACTGTGCGACATCAAGCAGGTGTCCGCCCGGTTATCGATGATGTGGAGTTAATGTCTGTACCGTTATTCTGGAAAGGATTTCGACGCATCGAAGAGGAGGAAGAGCCGGAATGGTTCAGTGGCGGTCCGACCAGCCAGAACGAGACAATCGAACTGCGAGGGTTTGACGAAGCCCAAGACGAAGGCAGGAATCACGAGAAGGGTGACCGAGATGGAAATAAGCGGGAGCGCAGGAGAAGCTGGAGGAAGCAGAAGACTCCGACCGTCGAAGATATCCTGGAGAAGGCCGAAGACGAGAAGGAAAAGAAGGAAACAAAGCCCACGAGCAGACCCTCGAGTGCTACCGATCATAACAAGTCCAAGGACAAGGGCAGCGAGAGTGGCGGGAGCGGTAAAAAGAAAGATGGCAAGGAGAGGGACATGTCTTCTAACACTTCAGATTTCGACTTTGAAGATATCTTCAAGTTGGACACCATTCCCGGCATTTTTTCACCGGTAAGTCACGCTTCTAGTCTTCAGTTTCTCAATGCGTTGTCTTAGTCTTGAAGTCTTATTCTTTTACTGTAGCCTACCGTAAATCATGACAGCAGCCATGGATTGAGCGGAAGTCGCTTCGGACAGTTCTTTCTGCAGCGGGAGTCTTCGCCGATACAAAATCTCAGCTCCGATACCAGCCGCAGATCCTCGTTCCAGGACGAGTTCATCACTCAAACATCACGTAAGTGACGCTGTTGAATTTTGGATTTTAAATATCGCATGTTTTTAAGAAACGTTGAAGTCTCGAGGCTTGCAGGTCAGTCGAATCCTGCTTTTTAATTTAAATAACTGTATTTCCAGAAAATGCGAATGTTGCGACATCATCACCCACCCATGGATCCGATGCCTACTTCATGCCTATCAGTCAGGCTAGTTCGATACACTCCAACAACAATGCTTCAAAAAGCCTCATGGAAATCATCAACGGGAGCAATGATAACGACAGCTCCAAATTTTCAAAGAACAACTCGAAAAATGCGCACTTGAAGGAATTAGGTATGCAATCCCTGAGACTCGATGAATTTTTAAATCAAATTAGTCTGTCGTACTTTTTCTAATGAACTTGTAATTTTCTAGCTATGTCTGGTAAGGCTACGAGCGTTCAGGAACTCGAGGCAGGTCTCAAGAATCTCGTAATGGGAAACCAGAACGATGCATCGAGCTCCTCGCGCACCAACGCCTCGCACCAGTTTACGAATACCAATGGACAAAGCCAAGACAACATGAACGCGTTCAACCAATTGGTGAGCAGGACGGAACAGATTGTTTTATTTTTACTTTTTGTTGCTTTTTTTATTTCTACATTTTTTATTTTAATTCCCAAGCTTCAGTCGCAAATTGGTGATGGTGAAAACTCAAAAATATCACGATGTTAGGCGCATTTAACAAAAATGTTATGAGCTCGATATTTAGTTTTAAGAAGCATTTTCCTGATAAAATACAGCGGACTTTGCTTAACGCGATCACGTTTGGTTGAGGCAGTTTCGATAACCTATACGGTACCTGAACAGTTCTAGACAGTGACTCATAAGAAAAAAATTAGTTCTCCTTCAATTTGAAACGAATTGAACGTATGCAGAAGGTACGAAATGCAGAACCCGCGTTTCAGTTTCACTGTCCTTCAAGGTTCTGTGTAGTCGCCCACATTGTGTGACACCCGTTGCCAGTGAGGTAGAAGTCGTAGTACACCTTTACCTCGCTTTACGGCCTAGATACGTTCCGGAAAAGTTGACCGTATAACGAATCAATTATTTCTGCATTGTGATTTTAGAATTTTTCCCTTCTTAAACGAAGTGAAACCCATACGTTGTTTTATTGTTAGCCAAATCCGACATTGTTTGTGCAAATTGGGGTAACTTAGCACATTTTTTGGCAACTTTCTTTAATTACAGCATTATTTTTTGACCGTGTAACGAAACATTTTGGTCCGTAAATCGAAATAGTGTCATAATTAAAAAAAAGGCCGTTATTGCGAAGTATAGGTGTATTATGTTAGCAGTTCCCGTTTCATTGAGGGCTCTAAAACCTGAAAAATATCCGGAATAGGTCTGAATGAAATGCCTCTTAGTGGTTCCTTCATATTGGGGATAGTCAAAGTCGCAGGGACTTAAATCGAGGGAATAGAGCAGATGGTAGAGTTGCCCGCCCCGTTTATTAAACGACTAACATAATTCTCTCAACATGCCCTCTAGAGTTTACTTGCATTTTAGTTTGCTTTCATTTAGTTCGTAAGAGTTCATTAAAAAAAATGCCGTATTCAATCCGCATATGATATTATGCCGTAGCAGCCATAAAATCCCCGGTGCTTCTCTCATCTCGACATTTGTTGGTGGATTAGTAGCCAAGATGTTAGTTTCATATCTGTCACCTTCAGAATCATTTTCATCTGTCGACACTTTATTTGGCACGGGGACAGTCTGGCAAATGTTAGATTTAGTGCACCAGCCTCCTGAATAGTCGGTCTTTTTACGAATCCTTCTAAAATCGAAGCAATATGTTCGATACATATGTTAAGGAAAGAGGGACTACAAGAGTGATTCCGCTAGAAAAATCCTGATGATAATATTTATACGTGATTGCGTTGCGCAGAGTCCAGCGTTTTGTATTCTTCCGCGGAGCACAATTTAAATTTTGCAAGCGACTCATGGGCCTCTTTTCCAGCTGACCCATATATCGGATGGTCACGTGACTCCTCTTTCGACCAAAGGATTGTCTTGTACCTCACTCGCTAAGAGTAAGGTACCTGTAATGCAGGAAAAGGATATCTTAAAGGTAATTTACAAAACAGTTTTGATGCAATCTTCTTTAGCCCGGTGATTATGCTTGTAGAAACACAGGCAGCTACTTAGAATCTTTAAAAGATATCACTCAATTTGTGGCCCAAATATTTTGTTTTATTTGCAATTTTTATATTTTATTTTATATTTTGTTTTGTTTTGCAATTCCTTATCCTACAATGCCTAGAAATACCGAAACTGCTTTTATATTGCGCTATAAGATCTTGCGCGTTGTTTTCATCTCAAATGTCGACACTTTCTCCCGTTTCAAAATTTATTTTTATTGTAGCGAGGCAGCGGTTTCGTGTCTCAGCAACAACAGGTTAACGCGCACCTCATGAATATTCTTAAACATGCCCCCACCGAACAAGACATCTTGGCTGGTAAGTTTAACTTCTGAAATTTCATACGACGAGGTTTACTTCCACTTGGAAACTGCCTCTGAACCTTTTAATTTGATACGTACTTAAGTGATGACCTCGAGGTTGGACTCCGCACATTCGGTATTTGAAGATTGCAGACTAAACAAAATTATTTTAAGTTCATTTGGGGTGTCTGACTTTGTTGTACGAGCGTGTTTGGAAATCCCGAAGGGCTTCGTTTTATAGTTTCACCGAGCGTTTGTAAAGTCCCGGGCATATGTCTGTCTTCGGTGCCGAAGACAGCGGCAAAATGGGTAAAGGGCCATTACCGAATTTTCGTGCCGCGCTATCTGTCCACTCGGTACTCTATATTTTATAAATTCGCAAGTTGGGTCTCATCCAATTCCAAATGTGTGGCACAGTCTCAAAAATGATTCTAGTTACTCGTGTTCTGTATGCTTGCTTGCGTGGTAATCATTTGCCCACTTTCCGTCATAGGTTTGGTTAAAGGGCAGCCATTGCCGCCAGGTGCCCAAATGTCGGGATCTTCAACGGGTCAAGCTAACGACGCTCTGGCAAATCTCCTGGCGTCTTCTTCGCAGCCATCGAGAAATTCGCAGAGTTCCTCTTCCAGAGCTGCGAACATGCAGAACAATCCCCTGGCCAAGATCTTGAATTTACAGCAGTCTCCATCCATGCAGAGCGGTAACGCCAGTTCCTACAGTTACGCATCGGCCGAGAAACAAGGCGGTCCCATAGGTCGGCAGCAGCAGAACGTGATGCCGCAGTCTCAGCAGCAAGTGGCACATCCGGCGGTGCTTCCTGCGAACAGTATTCAGCAGCAGCAGAGGGAGATCCTGGCGGCGATCCTCAAGCAGCAACAACAGCAGCAGCAACAGGTTGGCCAGCCCAGACAGCAGAGCCCTGTGCAACATCCTATAATTCAGCAGCAGCAGTCTGCCTCTCCTCCGAAGATGATCGGGCCAGTCAGTCCAAGGTCTCAGTCGCCGCGTCATTCTGATGCCATGCAGCAGGCCATCTTGCAACAACAACAACAGCAGCAGCAACAACAACAACGGGCTCGCATTCCATCTCCTCTCGGTATGATCTTACTTTCCTCGGATATCAATTTTAAAATTTGTTGTCGGTATTTAAGATGTTTGTTGGACCACGATATAAAAATGCATTTTTTTTTTCAGTATTTGGTCAGACCCCACCGGTCATTACCCACGCTCCGTCTCCCATTCATCCCGGACAGATAGCGCAGTCGATCACTCCGGCCACCGGCACCATGAATCCAAATACCTTGCAGGTCCACGTAAGTAACCGTAGCTTTGTTTCCTGTTTGTTGGCTGTGTAGGTTGTTAGAGGCCTTTCTTGAGTTTGGTCACTTGATTTCCCCCCTTGCCCTAAAGTTCACAACTCTGGTCATCCTCTTTTCCGGTCCTTTATGTTGTTTGGCACAATTTGCTCCCTTATTTTTGCCTGAATAGGTGGTTTGCTTGTACAGCTAGTGGTAGCAAAGTTGGTTTTTAAGGAAAATATCACTTTTATAACAACAATTGTCGCCACCGGCATCGAACCTGGCGATTCGACACTCGTATAAGCTATATTTGACGCAAGGGGTGCACTTTGTCACGCGACAAGTTTACATCTCTAGACAATAATCCGCAACACTTGTTCTTGATTGCTCGGTAAAGGAGTTTTGAGTTGAACAATAATTGGCAGCAACGATAATGTTAACAAACAAACCCGGTAGCTCGGGCTCGTAAGTCTCAATTACTACCCTCGCGGTCTAAAATTCTTGCTGCCAGGGAGGGCATTCTTGGTCTTCGGAGGTTGCGCATCTCAATATTTCTACGAGCGTGGAAATGCCAGGTTCCCGTGCCGTTGGTGCCTGTTTCTTATATAAAGGAAATACTTTCCTAAATGATCACTTTGGCTTAATTTCGTTTGACTCGCCTTTATAGGTCGTAGTTACGTTAATTTGTATCTATCCAAATCCGTAATTTTTATTGTAACCGTGCCCCCTTTCCCCCCACCTTCCTTTTGTCGCAATTTCCGTTCTATCCTCAATTCCGAGTGACGCGAAATTTCTTGAATATTCTCAGGGCCCTCATGTTATGACCCGTGTACCTTCTCCGCAGGAATTGAGAGCGCATACCCAGCAAATAATGCAAAACGCTCTCATCAAAAAGAAACTGGAAGAACAGAAAGAAAATTATCGAAAGCGGCAAGAAATGCAAGGGTAATGGCCGTGCGCTAGCGCTTTCAATTTTTTTTGAGACTATTCTGGGGGGGAATTGCGGGACTATCGCTCGGTTTTATCGAATCACTAATGGAGCTATTGTGCATTGTTTTTGAAGGGCCCGCTCGCCCAATCCCACCAAATATGGCGAGCCATCACCTTCGAAGGTACTTTTGTTTAGCTTAACTTCCTGTAGGCATCCCTCACTCGTAGTTTCCCTCGTCTTTTCTTTTGGATTTGAATATCCAGCTTGATGATCATTTCAGTTTGCTAACGTAGTCTCGCGTTTACTTCTCTAGTCCACTACCGGCTTGAGTCCGACGCTGATCCCAACTTCGGTCATGAGGAAGATGCAGGCCGGCAAGGACAAGGACGCGGGGAAGGCTTCACAGCTGCAACAGCAGCCTTCGCAGATGCTTCAGCCGCAGCCGATGGGCGGTAAGCCATCTTTTTCCGCTTGTTACGGGCAATTTTCGGGAATATGGTTTTAATTATCGTTGAATTTGACTGTCGTAGGAGTTATGCACATCGACGGTAGCATTGACAAAATGCACCAGTCCAGCGTGCCCCGCCAGCTTCATGGTCAGTCTTTTATTAATGGCCAAGTGCCCATCAGAGTACCCCAAGTAGCCGTGGTTTCTGGAATGCCATCCCAGCTGCCTCTGCAGGGACGCCGTATCATCAAGAGCAACCAAGGGCAGAGAGTCGTGCAGCAGCCTCAGCTCATGGGTAACCAGCCCAAGTCTTTCCTGTCCACGAGCGGGAATATCGATGTTGCTAAACAACTGATTATGCAGGTGAGTGACGTTGGCTTTAGCTTCGGCACTACGCATCGTGTTGGACTCTTCAATTCTGATTGCTCCCGTCTTTATCAGCAACAACAGCAGCAGGCTGTTGCTCAACGGCAGTTGAACGTGTCTCCGATGTCGTCGGCTAGCCTGAGCCACTCGGGAATGCCCATCAGAGGCGCTAACCCCATGCATTCCTCCTCCATGAACACTGTTCGCTCCGGCATGAACTTGGCTCCTAATAATTACCTGCTCAGAAACATGGTGCATCCAGGTGAGTGTTTTAAAGAACATATTAATTCTGGTGACTCTTTGTTCTCGGTGTACATCATCGTTAAAAAGCTTTTGCCGACTGTTGCACGAATGGACGCAGAGTCGATGGTTTAGGTGATGATGTCCATGAAGAACATCTTTAATTCTTCAAATGGTCACGGCTGAGATCTTTTAAGTCGTAGATATTTTGTCTTAACTGGGTCGACTTTGTTTGTAGCGCAACCAACCGCTTTGTCGCAGCTGAATCAGCTAGCCATTCTGCAACAGCAGCAACAACAACAACAACAGCAGCAACAGCAACAACAACGGGGAGTCGATCCTCGGCAGTTGCAGGTTCCAGCTCATTTGCATCCGGTGACGATGCAGCAACTGCTGATGGGAGTTCAGAACACTACGCAGAGGAACATGCCACTGTCGTCGGGTGCCCATCCAGCGGGGACTCATCATCAGTCTGGCTCGCTTCTCGGAAAATCTGGTAAGTTGTATGCCGATGGCAATTGTTACGGCGATTCGAGTCCGGTTACTTACGAGCTGTTGTTTTTCTCTAAAACAGATCAGTTGTTTCCCCTTTCCGCATCCTCCGGCTACCCCTCGATGAATACCGGCTTCAATAACCTGTTGAAGAACGTGGGGGGCGGCGGCATGGGCTCGAGCAACGGCACGTCGATGTCGTCCGACAGACATAGCCCAATGGGCAACCTAGACAAGTGGTTCGGCAAGGACCTCAAGCAGAAGATGCCCAACCTACCCCCGGTACCCACCCAGAGGGCGCAGTATGTCGAGGAAGTGGAACAGCGCCAGCAAGCCACCACCGTGCAAAACTGAAGATCCAGAAGCGGAAGTAGAGTTGAAGTGTAATTACGAACGGAATCGAACTAGAATTTATCTAGCTTTGTATTTCCAAAACCCCCCTTTTGCGCTGTTACGCGGGTGTCGCACGACTGCAGCTGACGAAGCTTGTCGTGGGACCCTACTTCCTCTCGGGGCACCGGTGGCGAGTCGGCACCTGCCTCGACCGCGTTTTCGTTAGCCGGTCATGCGCAAAGGGCTGATCGGCTTTTTTTTTGTTTCATTTTTACCTTTGCCGTGAACGTGATATAGGGCTTTTTCAAAGGGCCGAAACGTGAAGGGGGTCTTCACCGATAATGTGGTCCTTGAAAGGTTCTGTAACAACCGGAATATGGGTTAATCACGAGCGTCAATACGGAGCTATCTCGATGGACTGGAGCCATTGCTCGGATTCGTGAGCCGCGTATCCTCGGTGTCGAACTAGAGTTTCCGAATCTCAGATGTTTGTTAAGTCTCGCCACCAACTCGTGGGTGTTATCGGTCTCGCCGAAGATCACCAAAAATGTATATGTGAAAGCTCTCCTAAGTTACGCACCAATGTTTTTTTCCCCCCACTTCAAGTTCAGGGTTTTAAGCTCGGTGTAGAGAGTTGTATTTATGGTATTTCCAGAATGTACATAATGTTGTTTAGTGGCTCATACGCGTTTAAGTGTCCGCTGCTCAATCGATAAAAAGGGTTGTTGTGTAGCTCGTTAGCGCAAGTCCCGCGTGTATAGTTTGTATGATTTTTTTTGTGGTCGTAAGGGGGGAACGAGATGCGTTGGAAAAAAAAACGGTATTAAAAGCACAAATTTCTGATGCAAAAATAGATATCGTTTGTGCAAAATGCTGTAAAATTTGCTTCGGATTCGTTCGGATTGTGATAAAAGCCCCCCTTCCGAGGTATCTGGATTGAAAACCCCTTTCAACACCTCTCCAAGGACCGCTTTAACGAAAGCTTTGGGAGGTGAAAGTAACTTTGCTTTGTATACGTCATCTACTTTTGTCGTCTTTGTCCGTGGCCGTGCCGTCTTTCAAAAAATCTGTCCATTGCTGTAGCTTTTTTTTTTGCCATTTGTGTGTTTTATTCACATGTCCTCGCTGTACTTCCTTCCGTGCTGATGGGCAAAATGCCTAATTCTTAGCCCTAGTCCCTAGCCAGCTTTCAAGTAAACGTTTGCTTGATTTTTGTGATGATCTGCTACAATTTATGTAGTTTATCACTTGGATTTTTTAAATTTGACGTCACAAAAAATAAGCTTTACGAAGCAACTGTAGCTACTCACGCGTGTAGTTTTACGAGAATCTGTATCGAGTTGTATCGCTCGTATGTTGTTTTTGAGTTGATGGTCGTACGAGTGAGGCTAACGAGTACTTGTTCCCGAGGAAGGAGTACTATTACCTAAATTTCAACTCTCGAGTCTGTTGCTAGTTGTGACGACTTCTTGTTCAGATTCGAACATCGGACACGAGTTGAGCATTTGCTATTCTCGAGTCGTGCATCTGTAAACATAGCTACTCGTATTTTCGTAGTTTACATTATTATTCTCGAGGGGGCTAAGCGATGGACAAGGTTGTGTAGTGTTCGAGGTGCAGTGGGTTTGCGACAGTTTCGTATATTTCTTGCAATTATTGGTGCTTTGGTTTGTTGCACTTTAATACCACTATCTTGCCAAGTTTTAAATTATCATTCGTTTGCATTTTGGGTGTTGATAAAAAGATGATTGCTTTGGTGCAGCTGGAAAATCAGGCTTCTGGAACTCACGAGCCCATTACCTTTAACTCCGTACCGTTAAAAATTCTAGTCGTGATTCCCTGCGGGGATTTCACACCGCATTTGTCCGATGTACGGTTGGAACTAAATTTGAAAACTATCCGCAATCCACTGCACTTCCTAAGTGTTTTTGTGTCCCTCGTATGCGTGTATCATTCCTCGTTAACATTTTCTTTTGTTTTCTCGTAAACTTTAACAGTGCCTTTATGCTGGAATTCATTAAGCCGTGGCTAATATTCTAAAGCGGACCGTCCTTTATGCTTTAACCCTTCATTTACCCCCCTTTAAAACTCTTCCCATCATTTGCTCTCTATCTGTACATTACGTGTGCCGTCGTAAGCGTGTGTCGTGTTGTCTCGTTAAATGTCATGCCAACATAGAGTACAAAAATGTAGCGTATTTCAAATTGTATATTATCATATTTGATGTCATTTTCTTTTTTGGTTTTGAATTCCCCCCGCTTAATTCCCTGCTTTTTTTTTTCTTCCTCCTCACATTCATACTTTTGTGTCGTGATATTACTCGCTACTAAACTCATATTTCACACTTGTACAGCGCACCCGAGGCAGATATCGTCCCGATAAATATACTCCCAGTAACATAAGGTTCCTCGTCCCCGTCATAAGTGTATAATCCTATTTGAAATGATCTCATACCACTTGACCGGTTCTTCTGCCTTTATCCGATATGAAATTTTGTTAAAGAAATTATAGTTTAGCGGGTTGTGGTGCATCGACTTGGCTCGATTACCGCTGATGGAAATAAGCTTAAAATTTTGTATGAAATTGTATAAATCCAGTGAAATCAATTTTATGTTTTGCTCCAGATTTTGCCACAGATTTAATCCCGTAAAATCAATTTTATGTTATGGATTTTCTGTTCGTAAGCGTTAGCGTAGTAAAACTGACAGATTGGAGATTTTGTGGAAAATCTGAGCGTTAGTATCGGTAATCGTAAGAATGTTATTTCGGCTAAATTTGATATCGCATGGCAGAAGCACCGGTTTATTTTAGTTTCATAGACTACTCATTGCCCCTATTTCCAATTTCAGACGCGTAATGTCCCTCCTACCGTCATTTGTAAAAATTATGATTCTGGGTTTAATCCGATGTTTATCGAAATCCATTAATTGTGGGGTTTATCCGTAGCGATAATCGTAATTTAGTGTTATTTTTTTGTATAAAGTCTCGCGTCAATGAGCGATAGTATGAATGTGCACCAAAAATACAACCCAAAATTAATAAGTTAAGTGTTTTCAGAGTGCGAGTGTGTCTGGATTTTGTGTAAATGATCGTGTTATTATACATTCCAAAGTGTGAATAACGAATATCGTATTATTTTTTTTTGTTTCAATATCTCCACCATTCTTCGTAGGACTAAGTTACGTCTGTTTCGGTGGTTCGACTAGCGTTGTGATTTGATTTTTTTTTTTTTTTCAAAAGCTAGTCGATTTATAATTGTTGTGTGTGTATGTATGTGTGCGCGTGTTTTTCCTTTACTTTTTCTGGTGTTATTTTTTTCTGCCATTTTTTTAAAAATACGCTCATCGGTTTGTGAGTTTGTGTAAATAATTTAGACTAGATTACGAAACGCTAAATTTGACGAGAGAAGTGCGATGAGTGAATTTAGCTCCTCGATCTTCGATGAGCAGTTTTTGTGTATTTTTTTTTTTTTACTTTCCTCATCATTTTCATTTACTTATTCCCCATTTTTATACTAAGCGATGTCTTTTTTTTTGTGTCCCTCTCCCTAATATCCCATTTCATCTTAAGATGCACCCGAGACCCTCCATTTCGTTTATCGATTGGTTGTGCCAGTAATAATCGATGGCATTTGCTACGGACTTCTTAGCACGAGTGACACAACTAACCGTTGATGTGACATGGCGGGCCGAGTGTTAGGTTAAAGTGAAATGGTGAATATGTTGCACATAATATTTAATTTTCATTTTCCGGTGTTGTATTTCTATGCTTTTACACCTTGTTTTGCAGGACACGATAGTTTCGTAAAGGGCTGCGTTTGAATTCCTGAAATTTGAAATTACTAATTTTTTTTTGTGGAAACATTGCGTATTTAGTCTTGTCAAGGATGAACTCCGAACTATCACAAATTCAAGTTTTCGGTCCTTAAGCGTGATTATTTGCAATGTTTTTTTGGTTGCCCCAGTTTCGTTTGATTAAATTGTAGCGACTTCAGTTATATTTTGGTGGGTAGCGTAACTGCTTAAATAAAAGAAAAAAAAAGTTCCTTGGAGATTGCTCATAATGTGAATTAAATGACAGAAGCGAAACAAGATTGTTAGTTTTTTTTCTTATTTACGCTTTCTGTTGCCGATTCAGTTTTGGTATCCTACAGTCAGCACTGAGTTGTCATATGATAAGGATGAGAGCTTGGGCCTAGCCCTGAGACAGTAAATTGATCGGTCTGCATTGATGGCTATCCAACTGCTCGATTGTTTCGATCGGAAGATAGCCCAAAAATCTCAAATTGTGGCCTTAGCGTGTGAAAGCCTTCGACCCATTAGCGGGGATTGTTGCGGCTTGCACTCTGCTGCTACTGTAGCGATAGTTTTGAACAAAATCCTTTTAAAATTGCTGGCTTATGTGAAGATAATGTGATAGTGTTCTATAATGTAACATTTTGAAATATTTTTTCCCTCATCCTTGAATTTCATTGAAACATTGTAAACTAGCTGCCGCGTTGTTATTGTTTGGGGCTTTCAGGACATTGCCCGAGACATTTAAATTTACATCTGCGCTATTCTCCAATAAATATAATCTGAAATTTGAAAGTGGGTTTAATCCATCAAAAATGCATTTTACACACTGAAATCTTGTGGGTGGTTTTCAGTGCAATCTGTGGACATGGTTTGCAGCAGTGGCATTCAAAAAGAATTTGTTTTTAATATTACCGGGATTTGTGACCTAGGCTTGTGTGCATATTACCGATAATCTTTGCTATGTCTGATAATATTGTTAGATTTAGTCAAAGAATAACTACTGTGTGTATCACAAGTTTTACTGTCAATTTTTTTATTTAAAACATATTTGTCTGATCGCAATTCATGTTTTAACATATGTTGCGACTGCTCGATATTCATTGAAAATCTTCGTGTAAGTCACACGACAGTCTCTTTTGAACATCGGCATAAGTTTTACTAGCTGCAGAAAATCCTCTATGATTTCAAAAAGTTATCAAAATAGCGTATTTTCATATTTAAATCCCGCTTTTGAAAATGCTCGTCTTAAAATTGCAATCTTGTCTTTTCTGATTCAAACCCCAATTTAAAGTAAATATGTTCAAGTACATCCTGAGCAGTCACAACATATATTACTGAATAAGTTTTTTTCTTTGAAATTAAAATTTATCTCATTGGTATATACTTGTCTCTCATCTCTTTCTTAATTATTTATAGCTTTCCGCAACATTTTATTTGGATTTTAGTTGGAATAGTGTCGATAAAACAAGTTAAGTATACAAAAAATAAGTTAATTTGTACTTTTTGAATTCAACGATTACCGAGCTTATATTGTCATCTTATACAGGAACACCGAACAATTGCATTTAGCATCTCGACAGCTAACTTTCTCGCAAATTTCCTTGAAGATCAAGTTCCCAAACATCTAGCTTGATTTCTCACAATTATGTCAAGTTACAGCGGCTTCACGAGATCGCTCTGTCGGGTCTAGACAGCTCTTCGTCAACTATAGAATTCCTCGACGGATCCCAGGTCCTCACAAGTAAAGTCCCTGAACAGTTGCTAAGAGTTACTAGAGGTTCTTCAACATTTTTGTTCCTTATAGATGGTAAACTATGCCTGGACAGAACGAGGCCATTGGAAACCTGGATATAGGGGCCCAAGACTAACCGAACCATCTTGTAGCTTGTTCCCTCAGAAGTTTCCCTCAGGATAGCTGTCGCTCATATGAAGTCTCATCCGGTTAAGCGAATGATTAGAGACCTATTCTCAAACTTTCAATGGTTGAGAAACCGGGTTTGCTTAAAAATGAAATCCAGCACACCCGAGAATGTGAGTGTCAAGTGGGCCACTTTTGGTAAGCAGAACTGGCACTGTGGGATGAACCAAACGCCATGTTTCATCACAAGTCAAGTTCCCCAACTGCTACAGAGCTCCACCAGGGCTCAGAAGTCAACAGCAATAGTTCCAAAACTGTTAATAATTAGTAAGTATTAGTATATCTTTATAACACTCATTGTATAATTAAAAAGTAGATAACATGCAGTTAAACCCAACACCAAAACACGCAGGAACTCAAAATACAAGCACATTCTTGAAGGCTTTAATAATAAAACTGGCTATCTTGATCAGGGACAAATCAGATATTCTTACAAAGAACATTATGCAAATCCAAATCGTCTTGCATGCTCTTGCACGTCAGCAGTACGAAACTATAACTCCCATTTCTTCCCAACTTGAAGTAGACTTCATTTTTAACTCATTATTTTCAATTTTTATTTCAGAAATTGGTAACCTTAGGCCTATTGGATCACAATGGCCATTATGGAACAGCTCGCATATTTAATGCAAGTATACGCTTATTAAAAAGGTTATATTAGTACTAAAATCATTGAAATAACCACCCAGAACTATTAATAATACAGAAAACACGCTCTAGAATAACACAAAAACTAAATCTTGCTTAGAAAATACTTAGAAAAATGCCATGATAAATTTTTCTTGAAAATTACAATTTTGAATTTTACAGTGTGACCGCTGGGTGGCACTGTCATGCGAGAGTACAAGTATAAATTTGAAAATTTCGGGCTTTAAGATGGGTTTTTCTGTCGTTAAAGTTTTAAAATTTAAATATAGATTAGATAAAAAAAGCAAAATTTGAAATGAAGTTGGTATTTAATGATCCTAAACGAAAATTTCGCGTTAAATATTCTTGCCGGGAAACGAGGATATTCTAACTTTGCGCTATGCATTCTGGGATCGCCCATTGGCAATGGAGGACTCTGCTGGTTATGAGAATGTTACCAAGGGTGGTTTTTTTGATCCAATTTCAAGAGATGTTTGCTTTAATATTTAGCTTTTTTGTCAAATATGAACACTTTGAGAGTCATTCAAAATTAATTTCATGCCAACATTGTGCCTGAAGCCGTTGTAAAAACATTTTTAAGAAGTAAGCATTCATCTGGTTTGTTGTTCAACCAAGTCTTGGACTGTTTTCAAATTTCAGTTTATTAATGTGCCAAATATTTGAAGTTGTTTGTCTTGTTTAACAATATTTTTTCAAGCACTTTAGCATTGCCATTCTCAGTCAGAAAGAAAAGGATCGTCGAAAGGACTGCCTTTATAATTGGGCTCACTGACTTGAGCATCATTTTGAAGAGCTGTTTTGTTGAATGCTTTCATTTACTTATTTCGTTGTTTGTTTTTCTTTCTTTAGAAATGAACGGAGTTGGAGAGACGTCCCCAATGCGATCGCATATTCAATCTTTGGCAATTGGGGCACCTGGCTCCGAAACCCAACCTGCACTTGGTGTAGGCCATCCTCAGCACCACCATGCACATGAGAAGAAAAAGAAAAGTTATAAATTGTTGGCTGACCCTGCGTTGAAAAAAGGATCAACTAAGATATACAGATACGATGGAATTGTTCCTGGGGTAAGAACACCAGCATAGAAAGTCCAAGGTGTTATCTGGCTTCAGAAAGGGTCTTTTGACGATTGGCGTTTTGGTTTCTTTCGATATGGCCCAGAGCAAAAGGATAAGTAATTTCAAGTGGTAGCTGCTTGCAATTGCTTTAGCAGTAAGTGTACTAAAAGTGCATAATACGACTACTAATTTCGAAATTGGCAATGTAAAGCCAGGCACAGAATGGCAGATAAATGCATCTTTTATCTTATTTTCTAGTCTTCAGACAGTGGGGTTAAGTAATTTGTAAGTTATTGTGTAAACTAATTGTTTCTGATGTCCATTTGTTAAACCTTAAGGTGTATTTCGGCTGGAAGTTGCGGAGAATCTCGGCTTGACTGCTCATGGGAGCAGTTAAGCCGCAGCCGCACTACTTGATTGTGCAATATCAGCCTTGCCACAGTGCCTCCACTTTGCTTTACCTTGCCACAAGTATGCCAAGTCGTGCGCTTCTAGTCATGTAAACATCAACACCAATTTCGGTGACCCGCCGCAGTCTTGAGATGCACTAGTCAAAATACACATATAAGGCGAATTTAAACATAAATCTGGATAATTTCATGCAAATTTAGATATACGATACCAGGCATCTATCTTGCTTAAAATTTAACCTCAAATCTTGTTAGTTAGCAGGTAAATTTATAGTCAATTGGGCATATGATGACGGGCGAATATCAGGCATAGAAGTGTCGATGTGTGCAGAATGTCACAACTGCAAACAGGGCAGAAAATTTAGCTGTAGGTCCTTTAATCCTGGTTTGGGACGGTTTTGTAGACCCGTGATATTCTGAACAACATTATTTTCTATATGGGTGAATGCCACTCGCCCCTAATTATATCCGAATCTGTGGTTTAGCTAGTGTTTTTGTACTCAAAACCACTCGATAAACGAACCATACATTGTTATTAAGCTTGTCATGTTTAAATACTTTATTCTTACTGCATCTTTCTGATTTTAAAGGACCCTGTCCATTCCCAAATTCAACTACGTGATCCTAGATCAAGCCTGACGAGGATATGGACCAGATTGGAAGTTTTAGACTTACCGGTACCGAAATTTAAGGTACAAAAATCTCATTTATTCTTTATTTTGTGCTATCTACGAGGTTTCACGTGTTTATCAAATGTCAAATGTTTACGCAGATTGACGATAATTATGTGGGAATTCCACCCAAAGTTGAAGTAACAATCACTAATATGAACGATAATATAAACCGACCATTCTTGGACGATCTTTTAAAGAAGTTTGGAAACGTCGAGGACATGGTTATTTACTATCATCCTAAAACGAAAAAACATCTCGGCCTCGCCAGAGTCACGTTTGTATCGGTGCAGTCTGCGAAATCGTGCGTAGACAAGCTTCACAACACTTCTGTTATGGGCAATATTATCAACGTTTTCCATGATATGTTTGGTAAGCATTCATTTGTTGTTAATAGATTC
Organism: Julus scanicus; assembly: GCA_034698625.1. Classification (NCBI taxonomy): domain Eukaryota; kingdom Metazoa; phylum Arthropoda; class Diplopoda; order Julida; family Julidae; genus Julus; species Julus scanicus. Next base: position 21,699 of record JAQGBW010000283.1, on the reverse strand, counting down.
ATATCTGTGAAACTGCGTTGAAAATACAAAAAAATATGAGTTTTAAAAATATTCGTTAACTTCGGAGTCCTAGATTTACGTGTGTAGATACTATAAAAAAAGTAGTTGACGCTTGCCTGTTTTAGTTGCGTTTAAGCGTGACATTTATTCATTTAGAGGGATGAGAGTAAACACGTTTAAATGCTTGATTTAGGTAAGGAATGCCTGAAGCTTTTCGACGAGTTATCTTCTGACCGGCCGCTGTCCGCCATCGTGGCTGAACTGGCAGTGGACGACAAGCGCAAGTCCACGCAAGACCCAAGGCGGCGAAACAGTGCGGTCGATGCACCGACTACTACAACCAAAGAAAAAAAAGCAAGCATCGAACCGGTTCAGCAGCCAGAAAGCTGCCCGCCTCCACCACCACCTCCGCCTCCCCCGCCACCACCTCCACCCCAGCCCGTGCACCCTCCTGCCCACCCCGAGTTTCATCACGAAATGACTCCGGTACAGTCCGACTTTGGCTATTCCACGGGCCAATCCGAGGGTAGCTTTGTAGGAACTCATTCTGACTTGGGAAGCTACAGCGTGCAGTCTGACTTTGGTTACCGGTCTAATCAGTCCACCCCCTTGAGCTTTGACGGCGGAGGGTTTGCGTATAAAGGAACGCCTGCCGAATACAGGCCTCCCAGCCAGTCGGGGACTCCAGCTTATGGCAATGCGTTTCGGGGGACACAGTATCCGATGACGTCAATGTCTTACTCCGTGCCCCTTCCCGTGCACGAGCCCCCACTTCCCCCACCGCCACCTGCCCCTCACTGGGAAGGATCGATCCAACCGCCGCCCCCGGCGTCCTGGGATCCAAACAGTCCCATCGGCACGGCAATGCATCCGCTCGTGGCGAACCAGCAGCAGTGGACCACGCCGCCCGAAACACCCACCCCACAGTCAGATAAGCAGAGTCCGGAGCGGGAATCTTTAGATTCTCGGATAGAGCTCCTCCTAAAGCAGACTGACGGCAAAGGGCACCTCTTCGCCATGGACTTCAAGCCCTTCTCAAAGCCTGGCCCCGAGAGCGGCGAGAGCGAGGCCAAGACGCTTCCCAGGTATCCACCTATCCCGTCGCTAGCGGAAGTTGTCGATGCAGGTCCACTGCCTCCCCCTTTGCCTCCCTTGCCACCCAAGCCACCACCTCCTAGCGAGGAAAAACCACCACCACCTCCACCAGTACGCAAAACCCCTAAGGTGGCCAGAGTGACGCCTAAGAAGGAAGTCAAAGATCTGGACAGCCCTCTGGAGAATCCTCCCTCGCCGTTTCTGTCCATGGAGACGTATCTAGAATGGCATAAGTTTACTGCCGAGAAACGTAAGGCCGATGCATCCAAGAGAAACGGCCCCTCGGACGATCCGGATCATAACGGCGAGGCGGGACTCGAAGACGAAAATTCTAGGACTAAAAACGGCGACGAGGACAGCGAGGCGTCAGAGTGCGAAGCCATCGAGTCCGAGGAGGACGAAAGGTTGTACGGTGACCAAGACGCGATGCAAAACGGCGTCGCTTCTGACGAGGAGGACAAGATGTCGCTGGCGTCCATCAGCAGCAGCGAGGAAATCATCGAGGTGCAGTCTGCCGACAAGGACTTTCACATGTCGGACGGTTCTGCGTTTGGTCTAGGATCTTCCGTAGGTCCAGGCCAGCAGTCGATGATGGGCGGTTATGGCGCTGGCTTCAACCCCCTCTACCCGAACCACGTGACTTCTATGCATCATCTCGGCCTGCACGGCTACGAGAACCTTCCCCCCGGTCTGTTGTCGCACATGCATTTATCGGCGGCCATCTCCCACATCCCGGCCCAGCTGCTCCCCCACAACTCGACGTTGCCTCCGCCGTTCATGAACCACGGATACTCGACGCCGGCTTCTTGGGCCCCAACAATGACCCAACGATTCTCCTATCCTTCTCTGTACTCTCCAATGCGGTATGCCAATGCGCAGACCACGGCGGTGCACTACGCTCTCCAAGCGCCGCAGCTCACTGGCATGGCTGGCTACTCGCTGCCCTATCATCATCCCGCCTATTATACGCAACCCACGGCCCTTCAGCAGACTTTTCTTCCTAACCAGGAGGGACATGTGCAGCAGCCGGAGGCTGACGATAACAAGCCTCCCGAAGATCCGCACGTGCCCACCATTCAGTAAGTTCTTATTCGCTAAGATTTTGGATTTGGGTGCAGTAAAGTCCGCATAATGGGATAACGTTTAATCCAGGGCAACTGTGATGTCCTCAACCGTTCGCACGATGGCACTAATGTGACATTCGATGTCCTGACGTCAGTGGCATCGTGAGAATGGGGCTCTATTTATAGCATCGTTCATCTTTTTTTTTTTTTGTAGGGGTGTCGTCGATATAGTTGCTTCAGAATTGAAACAAATAATGCGAAGGGATTTGTGCAAGAAAATGGTCGAAAATTCTGCCTTTCGAAGCTTTGAGCGCTGGTGGGATGACCATGAACAACAATTTAAGGTTTCTTTTATATTTTGTAATTTTTGTGGGATTCCTTTTCCTCACTACTAATTAAAGAGGTGAAACGTCGTCCTGATTCGATAAAATCTAGGTCGTGTTTGTCTTGCCTCTTTTATTTGTAATGTGGAAGAAAAAAATCCATTGTACTTTAATCCGTATCTGTTCTGTATCCCAAACAGCCAAAAGTCGCCCCAATATTCCCTGTACCTAACGAATCCGTCGATAAGGGTCCGGTGGCAGTCGTTCAACCGCCGGCGTGGTCTTCCATTTCATCTCTTTTCAATGCCAGCACCGAAAACCGCACCTTTGGTCTAGGGATTAGCGGCGGGCTGGGACTCGGACTTCGAGCAGCCATGCCGAAGATGCCCTCCTTTAGGGTCAGTGTGAACTTATTTTTGTTTTATTGAACGTCAACATCGAAAGGTTCAGATGGTTCAGAAGGTTAAAGCTTGATTCGCGCGCTAGCTGCCATAGTTGATGTGGAAATATTAGCAAACCAGTCTTAAAAGATCTGGAATGACCTCGATTGAATTTCCTGATTTTATAGAGGAAGATAACGCCCCCTTCTCCGCCACCTCTGGACGACGAAGACAGCAAGTTGAGACCCGACGAAGAATCTGACAACGAGCAAGACTCGTTCCTAGATGGAACCGACGAAGCCGGTCAGAGTCTTCGGAAGCGGAGGAAGGACGACGACTGGGAGACGTCGGGATCGGAAAGCGAAAGCGAAAAAGCGGAATCCGAAGGTTTGAGTTTTAGCGAAGTTAGTCTCGTACGACTATCGGGAATTCTCTTGTGTCTAACCCGCTCGTTTGTGGCTGTTCCAGATGAGAGCACCGCCGAGGAAAGCTCTGACGAATCGGAGAGCGAGGCTGTCAGCAGTGCCGAATCTGAAGATGAAAGCGAATCTGAATCTGAGGAGTCTGAAAGCGATTTTGATGAGATTGGAAGGACTCCCCAAAAGTGAGAGCGTATTATCATAAATATCATCTATCGCTTGATTTTAAGGCCCTATTTGTTCAGTTTTTTAAAGTTACTTATAAATGTTTGAAAATTTAACGGTCTATTTACAAATTGGCCATCAAAAATCGTACATGAAATGAGTGAAAACAAACTTCTTTGCTTAACAGAGCTTTGGTGGAGATAAGCGAGGAGGCGTTGACGACAACAGACACCGCAGTCGAAGATTCCGAATCGGCGGCAGACGTGGGAACAACCGATAACGAACAAGATAACTTATTGTCGGCATCTGCCGAGAAAGCCAAAAAACTAGTTGAGGAAGCGTTGTTTAGGCTCACTCCCGAATCGCCAAAATCCAAGTTAGCGGATGATCGAGCGGGTCGGGAGTCCCCGCCGATGGTGAGCGAGGACCTTAAGCAAAGGGTGGGCAACGAGCACGAAGCGTCCGCCGCAGAGGCTCTCGTCGCCCTCTCGTTTATGTTTATGCAAAGCTCGTCGGACCAATCGTCTTCGGAGAGGGAGGCCACTCCGAGGTTAGCTACGGAGGCCCCGATCAACGGGGATTTGGTAACGAACGATTATTCCAGTAAATGTGTTCAAAGTGTCGGTGAGGCTCCGGGCGAGGTTAGGGCCGCTGGCGAGTTGGAAGACGACGAGTTGTCGGACGAAAAACGGTTTTCCGATCACTCGTACTGCTTGCCCCCGGCCGAGGTCAGGGCGAAGGAGGGCGGGGAGTCGACGGAGTTGGAAGAACCCATGGACGTGGACTCGATAGTGAGCGTGGATTCACCCAAGCATCCGCTTAGTTCTTCGGGTAGTAGTTTAGACGATGTGATCAGTTCCGTGGCTCAAGGGCCAGAGCCACCCGAATCCGTTGTTTCGCCTCAGCCACCCGAAGTGGTTAAATTTGACCACGAGTACACAAAGCCTAGGACTCCACCGCCACCTTCGGCGGTCCAAGTGAAACCCAAGGGCAAGGTGAAACTCCGAAACGAGCATCGGCATCCTCTCTACGATCCGCACTTGGACCCCTCGAAGGAAAAGGCGGCCATGTTTCCCAAGCGTCAAGTCATGGAGGAAGTGCAAATCATGTGCGAGTTCTTTAGTACCGGAATCGACGTGGAAGACATCGGCTATCTCAAGAGGAGCTACGAGATGATGCTGCAAGATGACAATCAGAACTACTGGCTCAATGACACCCACTGGGTGGACCATCCTCATATCCTTTTTTTGCGAGTATTTCTGTTACGTTTGACCATTTCGCAAAAATTCAGAGTTCCCCCAGACCTGGAATAGTCAGGGAAGTTGAAAAGACCTGGAAAAGTCAGGGAAAAATGTAATATTTGGGAAAATATGCTGGACTTTGAACACCTTATGGACAGATTGAGAGAAAGTCATTAGCCTTAATGGGTTTTCTACTAGTGATGATAATTTTCGCATCTGGATGTTCTATTTCAGCCGTTTTTGAACGGGGTTAAAAATCCGATTATTCTGCTTTAAAAATCCGATTTTCTGTGGTAAAAATGCAAGTTTTCTTCAGTAAAATTAAGAATTACAATATGCAGAAAATGCAATATTACTATATTGCATTTTTTCGGGAATAAAAATCCGATTTTTTTCAAAACCTGGAATGGTCAGGGAAGTTGGAAATTTTATTTGTGGGGGAACCCTCAATTGGTGTTGAATTTAGGACCCTACGGGTTTAGAAATTATTCCCAAATGTTTGTGTTTTGCCTCGTAGGTGCAGCCGATGATCATTTTTAATTTCCATTTTCTACCTTAACTCGTTCGAACCTACCAATATCCCGCCTGCGAAAAAGCGGAGAAAAGACGATTCGCCGCGTCTTCATGCCACAGGATGCGCTCGTAGCGAAGGTTTTTACAAGCTGGACATGAAGGAGAAATTGCGCTACAAACATCACGGCACACATTCCCTGGGAGGCGGACGTGGCAACGAGGAGAAGGACCCATCGAGTAAAGCTAGAGTGGCGGCGCAAACCACGAGAGAAGTGAGGTCCAACCAGAGAAGGCTGCTCACGTCTTTCGGCATAGAAGCCGACAGCGATCTCTTGAAATTCAATCAGCTCAAGGTGATCACAACATTCCAGACTTGGGTCTTTGTCTTTTGTAGCGTTATCCCCCTCCTGAATTTTTTTCATTTACCGTCGTTCAATAGTTCCGAAAGAAGCAACTGAAGTTCGCCAAGAGTGGAATCCACGACTGGGGCTTATTTGCCTTGGAGCCTATTGCGGCCGACGAAATGGTCATAGAGTACGTGGGCCAGTTAGTCAGGCCTGTCGTAGCGGACATCAGGGAGAGGAAGTACGAAGAGATCGGAATCGGAAGCAGCTATCTCTTCAGGGTGGATTTAGAAACTATCATCGACGCCACCAGGTGCGGAAATCTCGCCAGATTCATCAACCACAGCTGCAACGTAAGTTTCTATTTTGTGCTATTTTTTTCTTTAAATATTTTGAATAACCACAACTTACTGATTCCACTGATCTCTTCTTTTTATATCCGCAGCCTAATTGTTACGCCAAAGTCGTCACTGTGGAAGGACATAAGAAAATAGTCATTTATTCTAAACAACCCATTAACGTGAACGAAGAAATCACCTACGATTACAAATTCCCCATCGAAGAAGACAAGATTCCTTGTTTGTGCGGCGCCCCACAGTGCCGGGGGACGCTCAATTAAGCCACGTTTCTTTTTCCGTACTTTTTAATTTTTTTTAAAAAAAAAATAACAAAAACTTTGTGACGGAAATGCTATCCTGCCGTGAACAAAAATTGTACATATTTCGCCAGAATTCATCTCGGTTTTTCATCCAGGATTTCATCTCTCGATAACAGCGCTACAAGAACCACCGTCTTCGTATGAGTAAGGTCGTGACTGGGGAACAATGTGTTTGTCCATCACCTTTCTGACATGGTCTTCAGTATTTCAGCAAACGTGCGGACGGACCCAGACAAGATGCGCGGTTGTGCCACCAGTTGACACGCGTACATCCTTTCTTTTGGAACAGTGCTCCCTCCATCCCTATTTACCAGAAAAAATCCCCTCGTCGGTGTCTCACAGGTGAGCTTGATAATCACCGGAGTTGTGATCGTGTAATAATAATTCTTTATTTAGGCCCATTGTGTACATAGTTTTGGACGTTGAGCAAGCCTGGAAGGAACTTGCGGTTTTTGCATTTGGCCAGCATTTTTTTTTTCACTTTGACCGAGCTCGCCTTGTTCATTTCATGTTGTTGCATCTTCTAGAGAATGCGCGGAAACATTAAAAGAGCTAAATCATCGACTCGTTGTGCCCTTCTCCGGTTGAAGTCGGATTGTCGGCGTTCGAGTCTTTAAAAGAGTTAACAAGTAATATTTTGTAGTGAGGTCAATGCTTACAATTTTGAAAGTGAAATGTTTAAATAGTATATCAAATATGTTATTTATCCTACTTTCGCATTCAACGTTGAAATATTTACTTTTTACTTTTTCAAAAAAACTAAAGACGGAAATATTACAACTTTGAGAGTGAAAAAAAGCAAGAAAATTATTTTCTTTTGTGTTCAATGTTCAAATGTTTGCAACTTTATTAAAATTCGAAAGGAAAAATTTGAATTTAAAATGTCTCAAACCTAACGCTCGCTTACAAAAAAGTTCGATTTATTTCAAAATTGTAACTATTGAAAGTATACGTGTATAACGATCGTAAATGATAATATTTGAAAATGGAGAGAGAGATTTCGATTAGCCGAGTTGCAAAACCGGAATTTCAATTTATTAACGTTTTAAGGCTATCCCGTAACGGCAAAACCGAGGATAGACTCGCATGCCAGATACAAAAATAAGTAGCTTTAAGTTTTTCCGATAAAATGACTTTCAAGAGAGAATTTCATTATGTCGTAAAAATACTTTACTTCTAGCGGTTCACATGTTAATAAGAAATGTGATTGCAATCCATTTAGGAAGGCAGGTTACGTAGTTTCAAGCTGCCGAGGAACCGGCCATCTCTAGTCCTTTTTGGTGTTTGTTTCGAGTAATTCGTTAGCCGATGCAGACGGACGAGAGTTACGGTCCCCCTTGCAGTAAAAATCTCCAGGTAGGTAATGGAGGCCCCTTTCTACGCTTTGTGGTGTAGAAAGGGGCAAGATCGCGTAAGAAAGTCGATCATTTAGCTCGTTTAATACGACTCGGGTTTCATCATTTTCAATGTTTTCCATGTTTTTTTTTTATATTTCCTCTTGTTTTTGTTGCAAAACCCACACTTGACTCCAATGTATAACTCCACACCTTTCTAGCAATGAAATGTGCACGATTTTTTAATAGATATGTTTCCAAACGGGGGGTTTGTACAGTTTTTTCGAGACGCATCATTATTAAATACCCATTACTATTGTAAATAATAGCGAAGAGTCATTGGATTTCGATTATCGTGAAGTTTAATGATTAAAAAGACTGTCAAAATGGATGAAACAAAGTTTTTGAAGTGTTCGTGTGTTCAATTTCACAATTCTTTTGCAGTAGTAGGGGGTGGGTCCGTACCCGTATTTTTTAGGAGATTGCTCATACGATTTGGGTATCAACAGGTTTATTAATCTATAAATTAACTACACATCACGACTATTCCAGACTATTTCATCACGAGTGCCTGTTTCTCATCACGAGTAGTCGTCGGATGGTTAGCGTACATCTTCGTTAAAACTCAGGTAGGATTTGAGTTTTATTATGTTGAAAACACTCATTTTTTTAAAAAACGAGGATAAAATGAGTGTACATTCAGTTGGGTAATAATTTCATATCTATCTATTTGTTAGTTGGAGATAGATAGATATTTATGAAATGAAGTTTTATTGTTTAAGAAAATTGTCCTAATAAGATAAGCACCTAGGGAAAGTCAGAATTACACTTGAAATAGTTATAAATTAATTTTTTTCTGTAAGCCCATTAGAATGCCAATTATAGTAATTTAATTTCACCGCATTTTACTTCTACGTTTTGTCGCTAGGTGGCGCCACTAGTGGTCTGCGCGCGCATTTTGGCGGGCTTTCTCCGTTTACGCCATTTTTTCTACGGCATTCGAAAGATCTCGCAGCATCCCAGGTAAGAAGTCATTATTTTACATTCCGCATTACCGGTTAGGAATAGATTTTAAGCCAAAGATGTTTACAGTTGTAAAACTGAGTATTTGTGAAAATTAGGTGCTTCAAATCTGAAATAAAACAGATTGTCAACTACGAATTATATATGGATTCGAACTTTGCCATGCTTACATGCATGTACTCGTATGATTGTGATATTGCATAATTGTCAAAGTTAAATTTCATTTTTTCTTAAACAAAACCCATTTAGGGACTGCTAGAGGGTCTTAGCTTTAGGAAATAATTACTTCCGAAAACGTTTGAATTTTTTTGTTGGAATTCCTATTGCGATGTATGCATGTTGCTTTTGGAATTTTGGTTATGGTTTCTGCCGCCAGGTGTCGCTACCCTTTACCTGAAATATTGTAGGCGGGATTTCTTCTTGGGTTGTTCTTTTTTGCGCGCGTTCGAAAGAAATGGCAGCATCCCATCAGGTAGGGCGTGATTATTTCAAATTTCGCTTTATGGAAACAAATATTTGATCAGAAATATATTCTAATTTGACAATGAGCACTAGCGGAATTTCTGGAAAGCTCTGGTGAAAATTGAATTTCAAAATTGACTTGAGAATGCAATTTTTCCGGTCGTACGGCCAAAGCGAATGCATGTGATGTAGCATGGGACGGAATACGAGCCACAAGTGGCCTGAAATAAATTAAGAGCATTTTGGGAGTTTTTCATTGTACAACATAAATTAGCATCTTTTTATTTCTAACCACAAAATAATAATGATCGGAGTTGCATACTTTTTTTAAAAAAAAAAAATCTTATTGCAATTTAAGCATGTTGCTTTTGGAATGTTGGTTATGGTTTCTGCCACCAGTTACCGCTACCTTTCACCTGAAATAGTTTAGGCGGGATTTTTTCTTATGTCGTTCTTTTTTGCGCGCGTTCGAAAGAAATGGCAGCATTCCATCAGGTAGGGCGTGATCATTTCGAATTTCGCTTTATAGAAACAAATATTTAACCAGAAATATATTTAGAATTTGACAATTAGAACTAGCGGAACACCTGGAAAGCTCTGGTGTAAATTGAATTTCAAAATTGACTTGAGAATGCAATTTTTTTTATCGTACGGCCGAAGCGAATGCATGTGATAACATGGAACGGAATACGATTCAATCAATATATATCAATAAATATAAATTAGCATCTTTTTATTTCTAACTCCAAATAATGATCGGAGATACATACTTTATGCACATTTATAATCCAATGCATTATGCAAAACGTTTGGCGCTTAAAAGATGTTGTTTGTCCGCCATGGCGACAATGATTGTTTTGAAAGCAGCAGACATCTTGGAAAATCTGTGTATTTTCATCTAAAATTATGAAATTTAATTGAAATAGCTTACAAGGTGTTAACAAATCATTTTCAAATATTAACGTTGAGCATTTGCTGTAAATTATTTTTTAAAAAAATACTTTCAATAAGTTAGCTTTCCTGCAATACCTAATGTTGGGATAAAGTATAAACATCGTATACATTGTTTAATTATTTCCATTTTAATAAAAACAGAAATCACACGATGAGGTAAACATTAGCAAACATGTTTATACCCGTTTATACAGAAGATGCAACATGTATTTTTTTAACCACTATAAGGAATATAAAAAAATGCAAATAATGACTATTAATAAAGATTTGCTTGTGTGACGTTCATTTTAAATTAAATTACATTTACCAAATAACAGATTAACCAGATTTACATTAATTCTAAATATTATTTACACCAGCTATAATCAGGTGGTAAAAGTATTCAGTGGAATTTCTGGAAAGCGTTTGAATAAAACGCTTTGCTGATTAAAACAGTTGAATAATGTTAATAAATCATAAAATCCAGAAGAATATATGTATTATTTTTTGTAATTCCAGGTTGTCCAACACAGTCGCGAAAAAGTGTACGCGATAAAACGAGTGTGCGATCTGAGCAGGAGCTGTGGATGTCTCGGGGCTGGATCACAGTAGGAGTCCTTATAGGACAACAATTCTGTATTCTTAGCTAGCTTCAAAACAAGCTTTAAAGTTCAAAATTAAAAAAGTGTGTTTGTAGATTTGTTCAGTCTCCGTACCATTGCACCACGGTGCGGAGATTAGGCACGAGCACCCTCAGGTTGGTAATACAACAGATTGGGCAACTCCTTGGTTAGTAGTCTTCGAAGCGGTCAGTCCCCCCGCGTGTGGTATTAACTGCACAGGTCTAGATTTAAACAATTCACTTTCTGATAGCTTACGCAGCTTAGGAATAGGTCGCCTCGGAGACCCAGTCTGTTCGTTAGCTCCAAGGTTCCGATCCGTAGAGACCTCTGGCTGTCTCAGCTATGTCACCTTGGCCAATTAATTTTTTGGAGAGGGTTTTGGAGCTCTGGTCTGTGTGGTGTCTCGTGTCGACGTAAGAGTGTTAGCTGCGGTTTGGCGAGGACATGGGGCTAGTGTAGTGCGAAAATCGTTTTTTGCACTATACGGTCTCTTGTTTTGGTCAATCCGCACGGTTAGGCAGGATTTTTTTTTAGCTTTTTACCCAGGCAGGAGTGTTGTTACTAATCACTTGATTTCATGTTATATTTAAGTATTTGTGTTTCAGGTTTTTTTGGCATTTTAAAAACAGGCTTAGGGCAGGGTTAGGATTATATTTAAGTTTGTGTTCATTGATTTTAATGTTGTTTTTTTCTCCCAAAATCGCGTACAGGAAATAATTTGCATAAATTTGTCGGTCGCGATTCGCGTTATATACACATATTGCGTAAAACTTTGCTAATGACTTGTTTTTTATTTCAGTTTTGTATAAAATGTGGGGGCTTAACTCCCGTTTAAAGTTTCATAATTTTAATATGATTTTTTTTTCTTTTTCATACTGCAAACATTATGCATTTGGAGGAATTTGTCACTTCTCGGTACCTTATAATAATGAGTAAGTTTTATTTAGCTCATTAACTAATATTTTAATTGCAACTAACACAGAAAACGATCAATAAGATCTTTTTCATTCCGTATTGTAAATGATTTCCAATGACATCACCCCTCCCCCCTCATAAACGTCCTTAATTTTTTTTTTAAAAAAGTAAGGTATCCAGGAAATTTGCTGGAACATGCAAAAGCCCATCCTGCATGTAAATTTGCAAGCACCCACCCCACTACCAATAATTATTCCACGACATTTTTTCCAAATTTATCTGATCAACGAAAATTTCCTGACCACGAAGGGAAATTTCAGCATAAAATTGGTGCTTAACAATAAATTTTTAAATACACGTGTCTGAGCGCCCTCATTTGTTGCGAAATTGACAAAAAACATTTTTTAAAGTATCGGAAGAGAGGAAGGAGCACGGTCTTGCATATCGAGAATATTATGTTAGTTTTTAAGGTCCAATCACAAAATTTTTTTATGTTCGGTGAATCTCTTCAAAGCCGATGTTGAAATCGAGTAATTAAACTCAAATTACTTCAGGCACTTGATAGCTGAAATTGGATTCCCTACTTTAGACCTCATCCCACACAATTTTCGGTTTATCGGAAGTAATTATGAGACTAACTATCACGCTTCTAATTATGAAGATGTTAAAAATAATTATCGGAAACTTAGTGTTCGTTGGCAAAAAAAAACTGCAAATAACATTGGAATACATTTTATTTAGATTGGTGTTACTCGCAATCGGTTAGCAAGATGCAAATTCCATAAATACTGTTTTAGAAAATCTTAACTTTTACTTTCGTAACAACGGATAAGTTTCGGAGATGATACATTGAAGGAATTTCAGACCCCTGCATTTGTAACAATACCAATGTTTTTATTAGCTTAGTAAAACTTTTTTTCATATATAGCGATAATGGTTAACCATTAAGTTAGATAATAAGAAACGCTTTTTTTATTGTAATTTGTTAAAACGTGATGAATCGACCGGAATTGAATTCCAGATCAATGGGAATTATGATTCGGTAAAAATAGTGCATGGCGCTTCGAGCGCTTCGATGGTCAACCTTTTTTTTTTATTTAAAATTTGTAATACTAAAACATTTTTTTTCTTTTATCTATTATTTGAGAAGAAAAAAAAGATATTTTAGATAAATTAAGGCGCGAGTCGTGTAACACTTTTGATTTTTCACTTCAGTTGTCCATGGATCGAGGGTGCAGCAATCTCTTGACCGCGCATCGGGAGTAGAACTCTTTGACGATGCGACGGGATTGCAAAGACTGAACATGTTTGGCTAACGAGCGGCATCTTAACTCCACACGTCGGCAGAATATCTCTTCTGGAACTCCATCTTCTTCATGAATTTAGCGGCTTCGGCTTCCGTCATCTTGCCGTTCTCCATGCAGATGTCCTTGATAATTGTGTGAACGTCTCGTGCCATGTTCCGGGCATCCCTTGAAAGAAAAAGTTTAATTTATGGTAAGGTATTAGCTAATTGTACAGTCTACAGACCCCTCTTATCTAATATTCATTACGAGCAATCCGTTAACATTACTTACCCGCATATGTAAAGATGTCCGCATTTGCGAATGACTTGCCAAATTTCCTCCATGTTCTGTCGCAGCAGATGGGTCACGTAAACCTTTTCTTTCTGATCTCTGGAGAACGCCACGTAAGCCTTGGTCAACGTGCCGTTGGCCAGGTACTCCTTGATCTCGTCTTCGTATAAGTAGTCTTCGCTCTGCTTACGGCACCCGAAATACAAATAGGTGTTGCCGACCGGCTTTCCTAAAATAATTACAAATAAAAAAAAAACGGGGTTTAATTTGTGTTTGGATCGGCAAGTGCCGATTCCCTTGAAAACTCTACAGAAATTCACGGAAAACTCGCCTTCGGTCCTTTGAAGATTGCGTTCTTGAAGGAAACCGCGGAATGGCGCGAGGCCGGTTCCAGGACCGATCATGACGATTGGAGTCGAGGGCTGTGCGGGCAAGCGGAATTGTGATTTTCTGACGAATATGGGGACTTTCGGTATGGTGCCGTTGTCGGGCCTCTTGTTGGCCAGCCAGTGAGTGGCCACACCTTTGTTCTTGCGTCCGGTGGGAGTTATGTAGTCCACCAGCACTGCGGTGATGTGGATTTTCTCGGGAGTCACCTGAGGTTGCAGAAAATAGTTGCAATTTAGAGGTCCCTAAATTGAAAAAAATAGTTTCGAAGACTTACTCTAGCCGAAGAAGATATGGAGTAGTAACGAGACTGCAAGCGTGGAAGAAGTTCGCACAAGTGCTCCAGGGGCGGCTTCAGCGATGGAAGATCTTCGAGGATTTGTACGATGTTTCGACAGCTGCGATGGACCCATTCGTGATAGAGGGCCTTTCCTTCGGCCGTAGTTGAACTCATCAGTTTGAGCATTTCCTTCTCCTTGGGATCGCTGGCATACTCGCAGATTTCCTTGAGAACGTGCGTGTAAGGATGGCAGGTTATGTCCAAGTAATGCATCAAAGCCGTTCTGTAGGAACACGGACATGGGAACGGATGCTTTTTGTGCGAGTCCTCTGTAAGAAGAATCGATGGAATTTTTAGTCGTGCGTCCGCGATGTCTATATAACCTCTCGCCAATGTTCCAATACTCACCGTCGATGCTGACCAACGAGAAGACTTCATCCAAATCCACGCCGAGTAGCTTGCCGATCTTGTTCACGGACTCTGGGTCGTTGGTCGGAAACACAGCAACGTGGTCGCCGGTCTCGTACCTGATTTTGGAATCCGTGATGTCCAACTCGATATGCATGCAAGAACGATCGCCGCCCTTGTGCAGCTCCCGGTTCACGGTAACCCTCGCCAAGAACGGGTTCTTCACGTCGTATGGCCTGAAATATGCGATGTGAGCGAAAGGGTTTTTGCCGGAGCAAATTTCGACAGAAAAACAGACTTCTTACATTTTCTGGTCTTCCAAAGTTCCGAGCCGTGCCACTTCACCGCGATAGATTCTGCTGCTGGGAACGTCCGTGGGAATCACGAGCTTGTACTGCCGCATGCTGTCCGACAAAAGGAAATATCAAGCGTTAGCACATATCGGACCTTCCGCAGCGGGGAAAGTCTCGCCGCCCTGATGCTTACCTCACGTCCGTGGCTGTTGTGTCCAATCCGAAATGTTCGCAGACATGAGGCCAGAAATTTTCTTTCCACGATATAAAGTCCTCTTCCAAACTACGAGAAACGAATCGGGTCAGAAAATATCCGAAGAATATCGGAAGTTTTGGAAGTTGCTCGTCAATGACTAACCTTCCATCATCATCGCCCAATCCCAATTCAAAGATCCGAGTTGCTCCCAACTCCTCCAGCCGCTTGTCCACGAAGATCCCCATGGCGTTGTAGTGCTCGTACGTCTTGTTGCCGAGCCCGAACACCTGCGATCAAATAATGCGGCGTTTTTCAGACGTTCCATCAAGGGCCGAGTATGGAATTGTACGGCCAAATACTGTACCTACCACATAAGTTACACCCTTGAGATCGCAATCCGCGTCTTTGAGCCAGTCGTAGAAGGCTTGGCTGTTGTCCGGAGGCTCACCTTCGCCGTAAGTAGCCATGCAGAAAATGGCGAGAGAATTCGGGATTTCCGATAGCCTGGCCAGTTCCTCCTGAAAAAAATTCGAATGCGGTCGCTCGGTTAGGAATCTCGGCCAGTTACTTACGCGGCACATCGCGGAACATCGACCTACCATTTCGTTCTCTTCCGGATCCGCAACCATTCCTTTTAGACCGTAACGACCGGCTTCTTTCACTAATCTGCCGGCGAACTCCTCCGCTGTGCCAGTCTGAGAACCGTAGAAGGATATCACCGTGCGACCCTTTAAAAAACAAAAGACGTGTTAATTAAGATGTCACGATGGACTTGTTGTCTTCGTGCTACGTACTTGACATCATGCACACTCACCGAAGATTTCATTCTCGAGATGAAACTGCCATCCATATCTTGCTCGGCTAGCGTCGGTCTAGATCCGGAAGAAAAGATTTCAATTTTTAGTAAAGTTTCAAATTTAACAGGATGCGGATATTACAAATCCTGAAAGTGTGCTACCCAGTATGTATAGGATGGCTTTTTAGCTAGGATGGAAGCAGTTTCGTGATTATACACAGATTAACATATAGTTTATTGTACATTCTATCAAAATCGGCTTTTTAGCTTGGATTTAAGCCATTCCGTGACTATGGCTAATGTGTTCAGCAGCTGTTCATAGTCACAGAATGGATTTCAATCTTGTTGAAAACAGATATTCTTGAAATCTGGTTGAAATTTAGTTTATTGCAAATTGTATCAAAATCGGCTTTTTAGCTTGGATTTAAGCCTTTCCGTGACTATAGCTAATGTGGTCAGCAGCTGTTCATAGTCACAGAATGGATTTCAATCTTGTTGAAATTTAGCTTATTGTAAATTGTATCAAAATCGGCTTTTTCGCTTGGATTTAAGCCATTCCGTGACTATGGCTAATGTGGTCAGCAGCTGTTCATAGTCACAGAATTGACTTCAATCTTGTTGAAATTTAGCTTATTGTAAATTCTATCAAAATCGGCTTTTTAGCTTGGATTTAAGCCTTTCCGTGACTATGGCTAATGTGGTCAGCAGCTGTTCATAGTCACAGAATTGACTTCAATCTTGTTGAAAACAGATATTCTTGAAATCTTGTTGAAATTTAGCTTATTGTAAATTGTATCAAAATCGGCTTTTTAGCTTGGATTAAAGCCATTCCGTGACTATGGCTAATGTGGTCCTGCAGTAGCTATTCATTGTCACAGAATTGATTTTAATCTTTTTAAAAACAGTTGAAATAAAGTTAAAATCTAGCTGAAACACAATTTATTTAAATTTTATCAAAATCGGCTTAATTATAGCTAGGATGATCATGGAAGCCATTCCGTGACTATAGCTATAATGTGGCCAGCAGCTATTCATAGTCACAGAATGGATTTCAACCTTGTTGACTAATTAAGCTAACATGTAGAAATTCAATCCAGTAAATGCAACGATTTTTTTTCATAATTTGACCTTGTGATTATAAAATTAAATAATAATTAATCCGCATACGTACTTTGGATCAATAACACATTAACTTAATTAAATAACTTGATAACTATAGCAAAATGTTGGAAAGCAGATCCCAATTATAACCAAATACTTTCGATTCATAAAGACTAAAATATGGTCACATGACCAATTAATGGAATGCAGATATCATTTTGCATAAATTACGTCATTGAATTGGAATGCTAATTATTCAAGAATTTGAACTATTTTTTCTTTCTTTCTAGAACTATCAAAAATAAGTTGGCAAACTTCAGAAATGCACAGACACATAGAAAGGACAGGATGGTGTGAAGTATCCTTAAGTTTACAACAGGAAGTTCCAGTTTAGACACTAGTCAAGGTATAATATTTTCCAAATATTTCTACAGGTAATAGTGTCATGGAATGGCTTTCATCCTGGTTGAAAACCGATTTTCATGGGTTTTTAGCTAGGATGACATCCATTTCATGACTATGGCTATTTAGATACAGATGGATTATATCAAGGTTTAACATTGGGTTGAAAATATCGAGAAATTATAGCTGTGGTCACGGAATGGATTTTATCCAGGTAGAAAACCGGTTTTTATGGGTATTTACATAGCTAGGATGAAATCAATTTCATGACTACGGTTGTTATTTGCATACAGATCGGTTATATGAAGTGAATATTATATTGAAAATACTGAGACATTAGCTGTGGTCACAGAATGGATTTCATCTTAGTTGAAAACCTGTTTTGATGGCTTTATAGCTAGAATGAAATTCATTTCATGACCATTTCAAAACCGATTTCGGTGGCTTTTTAGCTAGGATGAAATCCATTTCATGACCGATTTTGATGGATTTTTAGCAGTTTGATGGATTATAATTCAGGATCTAGGATAGTTGTTCCTTTACATTCAACACTGAAATGCTACATTTGTCAACAGATGGCGCTGACAACATGACCCATGACCAAGTCAATCTGTTGGACAAATTTTTAAATATAATGTGAAATGTTTTAAAAAGTACTTACGCTATCGTAAATGATCTCGCCAACTGAAAATCATCCTCAGTCTTCTTAAATTTTCGTAAAAATAGATACGCGGCACCGACGGCCAATAAAAATGTTAATATTAAAATATCGTAAAATCCTAAAAATGCTTCAGTCATCGTGGCTCCACTCGGGTTTAACTTTTCTTCAGACGTCATTGTTTGTCACTTAATTGCGTATTGTCCCGTTTGGTTTTTTGTGGTGACCAGTAGTTAGTTGTCCCGTTTCAAATTTGTTGACCCAGTATTTTGTCTTCTGAAATCCACACAAGTAAAAAAAAAAACATAAATTTTAAAAAAAAGTGAATCGGTGATGACCTTCTTATTCTTCTTCTTAAAACTACAGGATGAAAAATGAGAGTAGTAAGAAATGCGAAGAGGCTTTTAAACTAAATGACTGAATGAAAATGTAGTAAATTATTTGCGAGTTATTTGAAACCTCTGTGGCGAGTTGCAATTGTTCAACACTCGTGCGCTAGATATGTGTCATAAACCCCAGTTGATATGCAAATAATGCAACACCTTGAAAACTGATAAAAGTTGGAGTGCTAAAGTGCAATCCCTCGCAATTTAGATGGCGCCACTTACGCAAATATAGATACAATTACAACATGCTAAACGGGGTATACACCAACGAAAGCGGAAAACACGAAAACATGCTCCTAAAGGTGGGTATGCACCGGAGGAAACATATATGGAAACATATCATGCTCAGACTTGTTTCACAATATGGATTTTTCGGTGCGTACACAATGTTTTCGCTGGTTGGTTACGAGCAAGTTGGAAACTTTGGTTAAAAGAGTTTGCGACAAACATGTTTGAAGTTTGCGACAGACGGGTTCGAAGTTTGCGGCAAACAAATCTGAAGTTTAGAAGTTTGCAACAGACATGTTTGAAGTTTGCGACAAACAAGTCTGAAGTTTTGAAGTTTGCGACAAACAGGTCTGAGGCTTGTGGCAAACGGGTTCGAATTTTTGTGACAAACAAGTCTGAGGTTTGCGGCAAACGGGTTTCGAATTTTGCGACAAACAGGTCTGAGGCTTGTGGCAAACGGGTTCGAATTTTTGCGACAAACAGGTCTGAGGCTTGTGGCAAACGGGTTCGAATTTTTGCGACAAACAGGTCTGAGGCTTGTGGCAAACGGGTTAGAATTTTTGCGACAAACAGGTCTGAGGCTTGTGGCAAACGGGTTCGAATTTTTGTGACAAACAAGTCTGAAGTTTTTAAGTTTGCGACAAACAGGTCTGAGGCTTGTGGCAAACGGGTTCGAATTTTTGCGACAAACAGGTCTGAGGTTTGCGGCAAACGGGTTCGAATTTTGCGACAAACAGGTCTGAAGGTCTGAAATTTGCGACAGACATGTTTGGAGTTTGCGACAAGCGGGTCTGAAGTTTTGAAGTTTGCGACAGACATGTTTGGAGTTTGCGACAAGCGGGTCTGAAGTTTTGAAGTTTGCGACAGACATGTTTGGAGTTTGCGACAAGCGGGTCTGAAGTTTTGAAGTTTGCGACAGACATGTTTGAAGTTTGCAACCATTATTGGGTTGAAAATATGAGACATTATTAGCCGCGATCACGGAACGGATTTCATCCTTTTTGAAAACAGATTTTGATGGGCTTTTAGCTAGGATGAAAATCCATTTCATGACTGCAGCCATTATTTGCATACAGATGAATTTCATAAAATGGAAACATTGGGTTGAAAATGATGCACTAGTCGCGGTCCCGAAACTGATTTTATCCTTGTTGAAAACAGATTTTGAGGGTTTTTAGCTAAGATGTTATCAATGTTAAATAAAGGTCGATTAAAGTATTTACAAAATCTATCAAAGTTATCCATGAAAAGTTTAGCAGAGTAATGATGAAAAATGGGATGATTATTTATGATGAATTGTGAGATAAAGGAAGCAACTTGAGGAATTATCTTTATCAACTGATTAGAACCTTATTAAACTTCACATAAATTCCATGATACGGACTTACTAATCTAAAATTAAGGTTGAGGAAAAGTTACACAGCCAAATGTGCCACGGCTTTTTTTTTCTAATCAAAACCTTGACATATTTGAAATCTAAATTGTTTTTTTTTTAAATTTTATATTGTGTATAGATTACGCAGTTGAAATTTATATTAGCTTGAAACAACAAAAAACAAGTATTTTAGCTAAACACAACATCTACTCACTTGGATTTAAACCGAAATGTTTGAAATCCATTTTAAATCTAGCTAAGATGTGGTTAAAATCCATTTTAAATCTAGCTGAGTTGTGGTTGAAATCCATTTTAAAACTGGCTAAATGTGGTTGAAATCCATTTTAAATCTAGCCAAATGTGGTTGAAATCCATTTTAAAACTGGCTAAATGTGGTTGAAATCTATATTTCCAATTTGGATTAAATCCATTCCGTGACCATAAATAAATGTTGGGTAAAAAACCGATCGTTTCTGCATTCTAAAAACATTGTTCCTCCAACAATAAATGTGAAACATTCAGCGGTAACGCGATCACATAATGGATTTCATCCTAGCTGAAATCGTTTTTTTCAGCAGCTACATGTGAAATCCACAGGTTAATTGATAAATATAGCGAATCGTCTCATTGGGTTAATGGTTTTCTATTATACTAAGTTAGTCTTAATGTACTTCCTATCTGCAAAAAACAACAACCTTGGAATGATAAGTGCATTTACACACTGATGCCAACTGATAAATACGTCATGTGATTCACGTCGCCATTGAATGGCATCAAATAATCACGAGGAAGTACACACGAAACTATACGTTCAATGAAATTTATATAAAATAGGCTTAAGAATTGAAATGCAATTTAGTAATTGCTAACTTTGTCCGAGCAATTTTTTTTCCATTATTGGAAAACTTGAGTGAAATTAAAAAATAAACATCATGGCCTTGGCTAATAAGAACGTGTCATTTTGAATATATGCAAGGATTTAGTGGCCAACATTTTTCAGGGTTATTTCCATGACTTAATTGCCAATCATACGAGGGTAGACGGAAAAGTTCTCGGTGAGATGGAGATTTAGAACTTTTCCTTTGGGCAGTTGGCCCACATGTGGCTGCTCTGCCCAAATCCACAAAGTTGAGGGTCTTTTGTGAAATTAGCGATTTCCAATTCCAACGGGTGAAATTTGCAAAGACATTCAGTTTAATAAAAAAAGTTTAAATAAAAATTGTTTAAAATAGCTTAATAAATCAGCAAGGGTCCTTATTTGTCATTTTTCACTTTAAAATTGTAGATTTTCTTAAAAATTTATATATTTATTAAATTATTATTTGAATTTTTGCACTCGCCACTAAGCGATGTGCAAACTACCGAACATTTTTCTAACCTGTATATTGATTTTTAAAAAATCTACAATTTTAAAGTGAAAAATAACAAATAAGGACCCTTGCGGGCCAAATTTGCAAAGACATTTACAATTAAATAAAAACAGTTTAAATAAACATGAAAATTGTTTAAAATACCTTAATAAATCAGCAAGGGTCCTTATTTGTTATTTTTCACTTAAAAATCGTAGATTTCAAAAAAATTAATATATTTACTAAATTTTTATTTGAATTTTTGCACTCGCCACTAAGCCATGTGCAAACTACCGAACATTTTTCAAACTTTACATTCATTTTAAAAAAAATCTACAATTTTAAAGTGAAAAATAACAAATAAGGACCCTTGCTCATTTATTAAGCTATTTTAAACAATTTTTATTTTTATTTCAACTTTTTCTATTTAATTGTGAATGTCTTAGCAAATTTGACCCGTAGTGGTGCGCGTTTCTCTCGTAACCTGAGTACTTTCTGGAAGGTGTTCAACTCGCTGTCGTTGATACTGTCAAAGATCTAGGGCAGCTTTATATTACCAAAAATCTTTCTTGGAATCACCATTTCACAAACAATGTGTGGGTTCAGTTAACCCAACACCTTATGCCGGGTCTCCACCGGAGAAAGGTGCTAACTTTGAACACAAATTGAAATAGGGAATTTTTTTGTATCCTATTGCACATGTACAAATTTTCAATAAATTCCATTAACAAATAACCATTTTATGATTTTTATAAAGTTGGCTTACTTTTT
>JAQGBW010000282.1:0-49329 GCA_034698625.1 Julus scanicus | reverse complement strand
TTTTTCAAACTTGTATATTCATTTTTTTTAATCTACCATTTTAAAGTTAAAAACGACAAGCGGGGGGTCCTTGCTGATCCATCAAGCCATCCCAAACAATTCCCACCCCCACCCAAACCTCCCTCATTTAACTGTGAGTATCTTTGCAAACCCGACCCATTGAAAATGATAGGGTTGTGATCCCTCTTAACATTTCGCCGACTCCCATTATATCTTATTATACACAATAATTTTATGAAAATTTATTATAATGTTAATTGAATCCATGGAGGTCTATCAGGTTGAAAAGACCTTTTTTATTGATACTGTTGGGTTTGATCCACGATATGTAACTACATGTAAGTGCAATGAAGATTTTGAGGAAGACTGCAAATCTTACAGTGTCATAATGGTCTGGTCTATATGCAAATAAGGCTGGAGCCTCTGTTTGGAACATATTATCATAATACATGCACCATCATACCTTATTACTATGCATTTGACAACGAAATTCATGATGCATGTTCGTATATAAACTTAAAGGAGAAAAAGAAAAAAACCCTACAAGCTTTAAGTTTAGATTTCTTTCCTGGTACAGAGTTCAACTCCATGAACTGTAAGTAACTCCCAAGGATAGGAATTTCGATATAACTATAAGTGACGGCATAAAACGTATTTTAGCTTCCGTATCTTCAGTCTTTGGTTTTTCAAGAACCTAAGCGGAAATTAATGCCTGTATTTTTTACGGCATTTAACTTCATGCACTTTTGATCTCTTTGAATTTCTCTTACATTGTATCATATCTTTAGCTCAAGTTCGTTTATATCTTCTGGTACGTATCTACTTTTTTGTGCCATAAAGACTTTGACTTTAAAAATGAAGGGCCTTGCAATTTGACTTTATCTCCCATATGGTAGTAGTGTTATTGGGTACGTTTTGAATTTGGAAACACGGTATCCATCCCTCTGTTTTTTTATCCTCTTCGTTTATTTTTCGGAATTATTTACATTTGCTCGAGATGAATGTATTTATTCATCCCTCACATTCGTAAAACTCAGTTTTCTTTATTTGTTTAACTTGTTATACTGCATATTGGATATGAATTTTGCATGCATCTGCCTGAATAGGAATTTTATACGAATTCGTTTAATCTTTACAATGAGCTATAATTTTACCTATTTTCAGCACCGAATACGGAAACGACGAGTGCTTTGCATGCAAATGAAGTGTAAGTTATGTAAAATGGAAAGATAAAACTACTGCATGTCTCAAAAATCTGTATACAGAGGTTTTCGATATGAATAAATAAATCACTCTGTTTTAGCAATTCATTATCTTTTAACACTGTTGTTAACTTCCTTCTGGTAGCTTAAAATATTATTAGAGCTTTTAAATTTCCAAGATAATTTTTTATTGGTAAACAAGATTACCTTTTTTTGCAATTTCTCATGCTTAGAAAGTAAGGTCATGTTATTTTTTCTTAATATTTGCTATTACAAATGCTTCTTTATATGAAAAACCATTGATTTCATAAGGGACTTAATTGTAAGCATATATTTGTTAATTTTTGAACTATTACTAAATTAGGATTTAATGATATCGTTTTTAGATAGTGCTGCTCAGAATATATAAAATAATTCTGAGAAACTCATACATGATTTTCTCTGTACATAATAATCCTTCTGTACGAGTTTTGAATGCATTTGCATATGCAAAACCTTGCAGTTTCCTTGAATTTTACATTTATTTCATCTGTTTATTTTTAAATTGAAATATATCCAGCATTAACTATAGTATTCATTGCAGTTTTTAATAATTCGGCTTAACTGTTAGGCTGCTAGAAAAGACGTTTTTATATACCTACTTGTATTTCTTGAAAGTATTTTTTTCATAAAAATGTTGGACAATTTAAACTTTTCAATATATGAAATTTTTTCTTAAATATAACTTTATAAATAATACAATTTGCTGATGTTGAAATTTGTCTCATTTAAACCATCAATATAATGCTATTGGGTTTTCTATAGTTGAATTTTTCATTTTGCTTGCAAGGATCTGATAAAAATACCATACCAATTACCAGATAGGGTGTCTACAAACCTGTATTTCTGCATATACTACACTGTGAGTCATAAAAACGTAGAACCTAATAAAAAAATCATAACTTCGTTAAAAATGCTTCGATTTAAATGAAATTTAGCCCTTACATGGAATAATAGTGTAAAAATAAAAAACTTCATCCGGACAGGCGACAAATCTCGGATTTTTTTATTTTCCAACATGCTCAAACTGCTGCAATGGGAAATGCCACAGTTTATCGAACCCAAATACTGGCCATGCACCAAACAGTCTGGACTTGAATCCAGTGAACTACAAAATCTGGGGATTTCTCCAGGAAAAGGTTTACAAATCGAAGATTAATGATATCGAATACTTGAAACTATGAATTAATAAAACTTGGGTTAAACTCGACCTCATATAATCGATTCATCAATCAACGAATGGCGTGTTAGACTCCGGGATTGTGTACAGGCCACCGTAGAACATTTTGAGCACGCTTTTTAATTAATTTTCCTTCCTACGCTATTATTCTATGTAAGTGCCAAATTTCATTTAAATCGATGCATTTTTCACTAAGTTGTGATTTTTTATTGGGTTCTACGTTTTTATGACTCAGTGATATTTCAGTGGGGCGCCTGTGCTGCTGAATGCTCCTTCCCTTCACAACCTTGTATGCAAGGAAAATAATCAGACTCGAGATTGTTATGAAAACGGACCAATGGGAGGGCACAGTTATGGCTGATGTTTTGGGGCATTTTTCTATTTATTTTGTTTCTGTAAACGATGGGCTGCATGTGGTAACCATCTTTGGACATGAAAACAAACTCCCCGTTGCCTGCATATATGAAATACAGTAGCGTCTTTCAGAACTATATCCATGTATTTACCTTTTGTTCGCCATCTTGCCTCAACGGGACGTCCCATTTGGGGAATAACTAAAGCCATTTGTGGGGGGGTTGAAATGCCAGGGGAGAAACGTAGAATATCTTACTGAGATTTAATCGGCGTTCACACAACTCATTATATTTTAAGTTTCATTTTTTTAACTTTTTTTTCTTCTTCTCTCTCTCTCTTCAATTAAGAAAACAAGTTTACTGAGTATTTAATGTGCGGTTGTGAATATTACACCAAATGCCAAAAGCCTCTCTAGCCTAAATAATAAACATAATATATCTAATCAAAAGTTTCACTTTCGTTGCTAGAAGCCTGAATAAATTCATTTAACTTGTCATCGTTAAGTGGGGAGAATATTGCGTTGGTAGCCAATTAGCCGAAGATTAGATATTAAAAATTGGAAGCAATAAATGATCTACATTTAAGACTCGTTATAAAGCACTATCGCGATTACAGTAGCTTCGTTTAGAAGTTTTGGGTCAAATATATTATTAGATACTTGTATTTTAAAGTCTGGAACGCGAAAATGCTATTTAATTTATAGTTTGCATCTTAAGAGGTTGATAATGCGAAATTTCACCACTTTAGAGAAAGAACTGTGAGAAAACTATCTTCCATCTTTGCTCAAGTTTTGAACCACTCAAGAACAACTCATAAACTAAAAATTACGCCAAAAAACAAATAAAAATGGCACTGCTATCTTTATTTTAAGGGGATGTGGATGGTAAATTTCAGGGCCGTATATGGCATCACTTTTTTTTTGTTGGAAGGGATGATGGGGGAGGGGGGGGGGTGAAGAATTGGGTTCAGAATCTTGGATTGGACTACTTTGGCTACCTTAAAATCGTCAATATTGTACAGGTCCAAACAAAGTAAAAAATTTGGCTCATGTAAAATACAAATTTTGTTTTTACTTTATAAAAATTGCGTTTTTGCTTTAGAAAAATCGCACTTTTGATGCAGAAAAAATGCATTTCTAAAACAGAAAAATTGTATTTTTAACGCAGAAAATTGCGATTGTTATGCTAAATACTTCCATTTATAGAGCAGAAAAACCACATTTTTAATACAAAATTCAAATTTCATGGATTTTTGGAGGGTGATCTATCCCCAAAATACCCTCCTTCCATATATACGGCCTTTGTAAATTTCATAGCCACAATTTCAAGAAATCTGAATAAAAGTTCTTTGATGTTGTTATTGATGTTTACGACTAGGTTTAGTCTGTATGAAATAAAATGAAATTAATGCTTTACTTTCCTCAGTATTTATTATCCTTTCAAATTTACAATAAAAATTAAGAAAATGTGTAATTTTGTCGTTCTTGAACAGTATTGATATATCTTATCTGCAGTTTTCTTTAATAGGTTGCAGCATATCAATTACAAATATGCGCTCCCACATATATACAAAAGCGACATTTAATGGGTTCAAGTAAATGGTGGGCCACGTTTTTGAAGTGAAAATATCAATTTTTAGCATAGTTTGTTCACATCGCGAACTTACCAGTTTTGTCATACAAGAAAGCGGCTACTCATAATTTCATAAACGAAAAGGTATTTTTATTGAAATTTAATTCATAACATTAAAAAAGATTGCTGTTTTTAACAGCGATTTGCAGCACGCTAAGAGGACCCGCAAGCTAGTCATAAGAAAATTGTGGAAGAAAAAGTCACTTACCTTTGTTGTTGTTTTTTTTATTCCGAAGCATGCACGAGAATGGATTTACCCTAATGCATTAGGATATTTATATTTGCATATTGCGGAAAAGCCATGAATAAATAGTATAGCCATGACTACCCAAAAGCAACGACACTGCAGCAATAATAATATTGTATATGTGAGGAAAATCATATTGATTTTACATGTTATCGTCCCACTTTGCCGACAACTAATTTCGCCGACAACTTTTCTAATCTTACATACGTCTTGATAATATTTTGGTTAGGTTAGGTTAGGCAAAATCTAGATTCAAATAACATTAAAATAAAATTATAATAAATGATCGTAAAATTATGGTATAATGGGATGTAGGAATATTCTCCTGAAATGAGTGGGTACAATCCCCTACCAAATGGCGTTTATTTTCTGACTTTAGGGTACTGAATTAAGTTGAATTTTATTATATATACATAAAAGGCAAATATTTATTGGTTTCAATATCAAAAACTGTTCTCTTTCAGGTGTATCAGGTAGCTTATCTCATTGTGAAGGCGGCCAATTCACCCCGACCAGGAAACTGGATTCTGGAAAGGTCTCTTGATGGACAAATTTTCAAACCTTGGCAGTATTACGCCATCACTGATGTGGAATGCTTTGAAATTTACGGAATTCCTCCAACCATCGGAATTCCGAGGTACAGAAGTGACGACGAAGTCATATGCACATCTATTTATTCCCAGCTGGAGCCTCTGGAGCATGGCGAGGTGATCTCACTATACTTCCAGTTACATTTGGAATGTATTATGCTAATTATGTTTAGTCATAACATCTTTATTTATCTTCTTCTGCAGATATATACATCGTTAGTGAAAGGTCGACCAGGCGTTATGGGGCCAAGTGACAAATTACAGGTAATTCAAATATTCGTATTTCGAAATGCAAAATGAGTGAGGTTTTATTTTATTATAAATCAAATTACAAGATCCCCACCTCATGATCGTACAGAATTTTCTTAATTGAAATTATAAAAAATATACTGAATATTTTATAATACTAGGTTAATTTTGATTTAGAGTTAAGTGTAATTTTGAACGTACTGTGGTAGTGTGACAAACTAGGATAACTTTAATTAAAGTTGAATTAATTAATAGGGGCACTTACGTGTAGAATGAAGCTGGGAAGTCACGTGCCCAATATCAACCTTGTGCCAGGCCCAAGGTTATCCCATTATTAAATCAATTAGTGTGTCATTTGCACATGTGATATTTTCATCTGACATAATTTGATTTGCAAAGTTTCTGTCTAAGTATCGCTAATTTAATGTTCAATGACTAAATCATAGATAATATTAGTAAATATTTAGTTTCTCTTACATTCATTAATTGGTAACATTCACATTTAACGAATCGTGCCATTAAATGTTTAATACGTAAAATTGTTTGGTTGCAAACATTGGATATTTTAAAGGGTTTTTTTTTTTTTTTTTTTTTTCCAAATGAACATCTTTTTTTAGAAATGAATTATTGTCTACTGTTCAGATTACATTGTTTTTTAAATTTCAAGACATTATTTCAACTTTTTGATTTATGGTTGATCTTTGATGATTTGGTTGTTGTTTGTTATTTGAAGTCTAGAACATAAATTATAATATGAAGCAATTACAAGTTTATTGCTTAAAACTGTTTGGTTATGAACTGAATGAACTCGTTTGTTTAAATAAGCGGTATTTTACATAATTTTCGTTCACTATTGATTAACAAATATGAAAATTTCCTAGGACATTTTAAAATTGTTTTTCCAAAGAATGATATAAAAAAAAAAAAAAAAAAAAAATTAAAATCTGTTCGGATCACATTTTTTTTTAAATTTAAAGTTATTAATTCAACTGTTTGATTTATGATTGGTCTAGAACATAAATTGTAAAGGAAGCAATTACAAGTTTATTGCTTAAAACAGTTTGGTTATGAACTGAATGATAGCTTAAATAATCGATATTTTAAACATTTTTCGATCTCTAGGAATTACCAAATCTGAGAATTTCGTTACAAACATTGGATATTTTAAAATTTCTTTCCGAATTATGATTTCTTGTTAAAAATGAATTATCACCCACAGTTCAGATTACATTATTTTCTAAATTTTAAGATACTATTACAACCGTTTGATTTATGATTGGTCTTTTTTTTTTGATGATTTTTTTGTCTTGAAAATTTTGAATGGCTACCTCAAAGATACATCCGAATTTCAGCTACATTCCTGACAGGCATTCAACCTATTCTCTTACCTTCATAAAATGCATTTATTTATATTTAATTTTATTATGTTTTGGGGTACGTCTAGGAATTTACGGCAGCCAGGTACATACGTTTACGACTTCAAAAAATCCGTACTCTACACGCCGATTTGATGACCGTCACACGTCGGAACTGGGAAAAGGTTTACAAGTCCGTCACAAGGAGGGTAAGTTGCTATTTTTTTGGCTTTACAACGTTGCACAGGTGTACAGTTTAAATACTTGACCACCTTTCTTAATTTTCTTACATTGCCTTTTGGGAAAAAATTAGTTTTTTTTGGACTTGTTGGAGCTAAGCTTTATTCCAACGAGTCTGTACAAAGCAATAAAAATAATGATAACAACTGGGCATGACGAGTTGATTGTTACATTGGCTACGCATTTTAGCTGTTGCTAATGTCGGCAAACTTCCTGATTAAAGCTACATGTAATTATGGCTAAAAATGCGTGAAGGCTAATTAAGGGGAGAAATAAGAATTAGGGGCAGGGATTTAATTCCAAACTGAAATTCTAAACTTTTAGAAAGTTATCATTGAAAGCATTATACTATATACAGTATTTAATACTAGGATCTTGCCAGTGGGCATAGAGAGAAGGTCAATTTAAAAAAATTGGATGTGGCGAAATTAATATCCTCGTTTAATTTAGAACATTTAGAATAATTATAAGGGTGTTGGAGATCCGCTTTAATAATTACATGTCTGGATGAATCTGCTAGAAGCTCGTCTGTAATGGAAACTAATTGTTATGTTCGATGAAGGCTTGCATACTAATGTCTGTAAACAAGTTGATCGATGAGGTATTTCAATATAACTTTATCAAAGAAAGTTGGATTTTATGTACCTTCAATAAGAAAAAATGTATAATGAATATACCCGAAAATTGAAGCGTTTTACTTGTTAGATGTGCTGGTGTGATCACATTTCAGCTAAATATGGCATTGATCCGAATGCTTAGCTAACACCCAATGCCATCTATGGACAGAAATCAAAACTACTGAAAACTTAATATGAATAATCTGTGTTAAATTGTCGTTTTTTGGGCATTGTCATGCACCATTTAAAGTTATTTGTTTCATATTTCTATTTGAAAAAAAAAATGACTTCTGTTTAGGGCCATTTGAAAAGGACGTCCTAGAAATGCCTTCAAAAATTGCTCTTCCCCTCCATGTTCACATAGTGTCCATTTTAGCACAAACTTTCTTTCCCCCCCCCTCCTCCATCAGTAGATGTCCTTCATTGTTTCAAACAGTAGGATGTCCAGAAAATGTTGGAACATACATATGTACGATGACCCATCCAAGCACCCTCCTCGCTACCAATTCAACCACATTTCCTGACCTCCTAGGGAAATTCCAGCATAAAATTTGTGCTTTACATAAAGTTAGGCATCACTGGCCTCTAAAACTCAATTAAACATAAAATCTAAAAATTAAAAAATTCCATGATTAGTGAACGTCAATAATGGTTACCCCCAGTAACCCCTCCCCCTGTCCACATGGTATCCACATGCGAGAAGAACCCCCTCCTTACCCCTACCCCCTCTTGAAGACGTCCTTTTTGAATAGCCCCTTATGTTAATTAAATTTGCACATTAAAGCAGTATATTATAAACTTGAACATTATTTTAAAGGTATACTTTGGCAAATATTCTTGCTCCAAGTTATGTCTGCGTGCAAATACTTTTTCTAAGTATTTCCTCAGGTTTATTTTCATGACCGTATAGTTTAGCAAGTGGCAACGTGA
Source organism: Julus scanicus (assembly GCA_034698625.1). Taxonomy (NCBI): domain Eukaryota; kingdom Metazoa; phylum Arthropoda; class Diplopoda; order Julida; family Julidae; genus Julus; species Julus scanicus. The sequence continues at coordinate 40,695 of JAQGBW010000282.1, read as the reverse complement.
CTTTTACTATTGTGTAGAAATCCCATAAATATAAATAATTGTTTTATGTATTTGCTGCCATCTTGGATCGTTTAGACTCAGGTGAGAAAAGCAGTCTTATTTCTTGCTTGACATTCTCTTGACAGTCTGACGTGAAGGAACGCGTATCAAACTGGGCTGCCCCCTTCATTTGCACGAATTTCGAACATAAATTTCGCTCCCAAATAACCATTACTTCATTTATCTTTCTTTATTCGTGTCTTGTCAATTTTTTTTGCTGATTTTTGAAAGTTTTATTTCAATTTTTCACGTTGGCGTATGATTTTTTACTTTGCTCCCCATTGGTCACACTACTCCTTCAACTGGAATTTTCGTGAATTTCTTTTCACTGCTGGATCCTGTCATAAATAATATGGTTGTGGAGACCACCGCCAAACTAAAATGCCTTCTTTTTCTGTTCGTACCTTATAAAAGTGTACATAGTGTGTTAATTGTAATAGATTTACGATCTAAAACGTGTATTCTTCATCATTTTAATTTTTTTTTTTTTTTTTGGCAAACTTTCTGCTACAATTTTTCCGCATTTTTCCAAACCTATAATGGAGTTAGAAAGTAGTAAAAGTAAAATATAATTTAACTTTTCCACACAAAAATCCCACGAAGATGTAAATAAATCATATTTCCTTTTGCTTTTAAATCTTGTTATTTTAATGGGAGAATCAATGATTATGCATTCATATGTATTGACAGCCGCCATCTTTACGAGCCACTCAATGCATGTGCATATTGGCAGTAAACTGCATATACCTTGTACCTCAACACGCAGCGCCATCTATGAAACAGATTTTCGTTTTATCCTCTCGCTCTAATAGATTTTTTAAATTTTTATTAAGTGTGCTCTAATAGATTATGAATCTATCCAAACAAACACAAATTATAATGATCTACATTTATAAATTTCGCATTTGTATTCCATTATCTTTAAGATTTTTGAATAAATCTTTATTGTAAAAAATGGTTGCAAATTGATGTAATATGGATACAAATACTTGTATAAATTTTGACTTAAAAATTTACCTGATACTATATTTGACTATCATTTTATTAAGAACAATAATTAATGAATAAAGTAAATTGTTTACATTTGTTATACTGAAATTTGTTTCATGATGAAGTTAAATTTTTATTTCTTAGACTGAATGTTTTTTTACAGAATACTAGCTTTAAAAAAATCTAGGGAAGATGCAGATAATATCTCTTCCGCATTTATGTATGAAATAAATTACCATATAGGATATCTACTTTGTCGGTGTTATTGAAGAATGTATATATGTATAGAAAATGTTTTTTTAAAGGGAGGATTTCATAAGAAAAATGTATGTTAGATCTTTCAATTGATATATTTACAATATGGCTCCATTCTCTAATATAAATAGGAACCCTAGTCTATATATTACATGGCAATTGTATATGTTAAAATTTTGATTATAACTCTTGGTAAATGGGAGGCAAAATAAACTTTGCCTTGGATAAATCAACAGAACATAAGATTGAAATCTGAAAATTGAATAAATACGAAGATGGCATCCAACTGGGATTGAAACTTTTCGAGGGGGATTTATCGGTATTTTTGATCGGGATGTTAAACAAGCCCATCATGCTTGTGGTATATGCATCATATTTTCTTGTGACAACTAACGAAAATTATACAGTCTTTTATTGCAATTTTATTCTGTGTGAATGATTGAACTATAGGCGTATTGCACCAACTTTTTATATTTATTATGTTTTTCTTCTTAACAGCTATTTTATTCAATCAAAGATATTTCCATTGGAGGTCAGTGCATGTGCTTTGGGCATGCCAAAGACTGCCCTCATGATCCTCAAACTGGGGTAAGTGGAGTGTTGTTACAGTGTTAATTCTTCACAGGATCATTGGAAATTAACAACATTTTTCTAATTCCTTATGGCAGCGTTTGAGGTGTCGTTGCGTCCATAATACATGTGGAGACAGTTGTGAAAAATGTTGCCCCTTGTATAACCAAAATCCATGGAGGGTTGGAACTAGTGAAGTTGCAGGAATATGTACAAGTTAGTATTTTTACAAGCAATGTTGAAAAAATTAAAACAGAAATATTACAGAGTTATGCAAAACTGGCCAACACTTATTTTGCAGGTTTATGTAATGACAGATTTTCAAAATAGTGGCCAAGACAGAATACAGTTTGCATAAATGACGCCAAATTTACTATTATATCTACATACAATTAATCGTCTTTATATATCTCTTGCAATCTGAATTTAGGGGCATAAGCGTTATCAGTTTTTTGTTTATCTTTAAAGCACATCTGACAACTACAAAAATAAGATTAGTTTCATTCAAATAGTTTTTTACACATTTTGTAAATTTTTTAAAATTTAATAATAAATTAATAAAAATCTACAGTTATTTGTGATATCAATGGGAAGAAAGTTCAATTTTATGCAAATTAATTAATTTTTAATTATTGTATTAGTATCATACTATTTTGAGAATAAAACATAAACCTTTATAACACTATTTAATGACAAATCACTTGATTAAATTTGATGAAATCAGACTGAGAGAAATGTCTGTTTGTACAAAACTTTCTTTGCATGAATTTTACTTCTTGTTTCTTTTTCGATTAATCTTTTAAAATAACAAAATAAATCATAATTGCAGCAATTGTAAAAGTTTGTTTTATATTAATTTTTATTTTAAAAAAATAAGCATAATTACAACAATAATAAACGATTGTTCTAAATTATATTTTTATTTTTAACTTTGTTATAGAATGTCAATGTTATGGCCATGCTGAAGAATGCTATTTTGATAAAGGAGTTGCTAACAGGAAGGAAAGTATCAACATTGAAGGAAAATATGATGGAGGCGGTGTTTGTGTTAACTGCAGGGTAACATTCATTTTATGCATTTCACCACATACATGTTAGATAATTCAAAATAGTAAATTACTTAAATATTCTCTTTCCACGCAGGATTTTACAACAGGCAATAATTGCGAGCGATGCACAGAGGGATATTACCGACCACTGGCAGTGCAACCCGATTCTTCACAACCATGTCTCAAATGCACTTGCGTCGGAGTTGGAACTGCCGGACATTGCGTTGGTGACGATAGTCGCCTTCGTGAAGGGCTGGTCAGTTCCATTTTTATTATGTTCGTTTACATTATATCAATAAATGTATTTTGTTTCAAATATTGCAAACTTACTGTTGCTTATAGAATCCCGGAGATTGCATCTGCAGGGAAGGTTTTTCTGGATCCCGCTGTTCCCAATGTGCAGTGGGTTACAGAAACTTTCCAGTATGTGATCTATGTCCGTGCAATTTTGCAGGCACCGTGAACACAGATTGTGAAGGGGAATGCATATGCAAGGTTGGACTAATAAGACTAAACATTTGTTAATTTTTGGTAGTTTTGTGTTAACTAATACACCTTTGTTTTTATAGCCAAATGTAGATGGAGTGCGATGTGATCGATGCAAGCCTGGTCATTTTAACTTGGACGAGCATAACCCAAGAGGTTGCACAAAATGTTACTGTTTTGGCATCACTAGCCGCTGCGTAACTGCTGACTTGGGAGTTCAAGTGGTTAGTATGGCTTAGGGGTGATCCATAAATTATGTCACGCTTTTTTGCCTCTTTTTAAACACCCCCCACCTCTTGGTCACAATTGTCACAAAAAACAAACAGCCCACCCCCTAGGTGTGACATAATTTTTGAATGGCCCCTTATATTCATTATAGTCGCTTTTTTTAAATTAAATTATTGCAAAACCATGAGAACACGTACAATAAACTGAAATTTCTAATCGCAAAAACGCCTTCTCATATTTTAGGTGGCACCTAGACGGGGATGGCTTGTATCCGATATTCTCGGACAAAAAGTTATTTATCCTTACACTGATGTTGACACGCTAACTGTTGCTAATGATGACATGACCGGATACGAAGCCTACTATTGGCTAGCCCCTGATAATTTTACTGGAAATATGGTAAGGGTATGGTAGATTGGCGTAATTTGGTGGTAATAAGGAACAAATCTGAGAATGGTAAATCACATATTTTTTAACAGTTGAATGCGTATGGTGGGCGGATGAACTATAATGTGAGCTGGGTAAAAGCTCGCGGCGATTCGGCAGGATGGCCCACTAAGGGGCCCAATATTATACTGGATGTACGTAATGTATATACCAATAATCAGTTAGAGGAAGTGATTTTATTGTTTGGATGTGTCATTAATGGATGCAGGTCACTTGTGGGTTGGTGCTTGGGATTTTGTCATTGGCTACATTTAGGGAGGTGGCATGATCATTGGATACGAAGGAGATATCTCGCGGACGTCTGACCAAGTGGTGGGCAGTCTAGTACTTAACGAGAAAGGGTGGTTTCGCCTGGCCACTGACATGGTGCAGCAGAATAAAAAAATCAGAAAGAAAGACCAAGTTGCAGTCAGCCGAGGCGAGTTCATGCAGGTATTATTCGCCCTGGATAGAGTTCTCATTCGAGCCAAATTTAACACGGATCAGATTGTCGGAAAGTGGGTTTATCTGTTAATAAAGTGACATTTGTGGCTTATATTTTGGCGTGCATATATAAATTATTGTTTGATTTCTAGCCTTCATGCCGTGTCTATGGAAATAGGATCTGAAAGTGTTCCAAGCATAAGCAGACTGCGAAATATTGAAAAGTGTCACTGTCCCCCTGGCTATTCCGGACTTTCCTGCGAGGTAATTAAAGTTTAGAGTGAGACTAGAATTTACGACCCATGCCCGCTAATGGTTAGATGTGCCCTCTGACCTTAGATGCATTTGTGCCTCTAAACTCCAACAAACTAACCTGTGTTAAATTTGCAGATCTGCGATCTAGGTTACCGAAGAGTGAATAACACCGCGCACAAAGGTGAATGCCGCAAGTGTGATTGCAATAATCACGTAGATACATGTGACCCTTACACGGGACAGTGCCAAGTGAGTTTAGTAAACAAGTTATTTGTCTTGGAATTTTACAATTTCAAAATCTTCGATTTCAGGTGACGAATTTTTTTTGTTTTCTTTATTAGAATTGTCTTCATAACACAACAGGAGAAAATTGTGAAAAATGTATAGACGGCTTCTTTGGATATGCGACATGGGGTACTCCTTACGATTGCCGTCCTTGTGCTTGCCCGTTATACGATCCAAGAAATCAGTTCAGTCTGACTTGCAATGCTGCAGAGGTAACCGATGTCGAAACGGTTGATTACATTTGCACAAACTGCCCCGTGGGTTACGAAGGAAGCAAATGTGAAAGGTACGTAGGCGATATAAAACATTTTCAGATGAAGTGTAAGAGCTGGTGGATCAAGCTCATATAAACTGTCAGAGTGATTCTATATCATATCTGTCAATATAATTTTTGGCAAAGTGCTTAACATTTACGATTAACTCGTATTTGTGTCTTTCAGATGTGCTGATGGATTTTTCGGTAACCCTCTAGTACCTGGCAATTTTTGTCAACCTTGCGAATGCAACGATCATTTGGATCCAAACGTCTTTGGAAACTGTGATGCCTTGACAGGAGAGTGCATTCTGTGTACTGGCAATACTGTAGGCTGGAACTGCGAGTCTTGTAAGGATGGTTACTTCGGGGATCCCTTGGCAGGACCGTGTGAATGTATGTTCTGTTTATAACTTATCTTCCTAAAATTTGTACGAGTCTGGTTTTTCCTCCTTACTAACAGTAATGTGAATCTTTCAGCTTGCAAGTGCAATCCATATGGTTCGGCAAATGGCGGAAATTGCATTAAAAACACAGGCCAGTGTGAATGTCTTGCACGATATGTTGGACTTAACTGCGACCGATGTATTGTAAGTTACCCTACGATAATCTGCAAACGTGATGAGATACATTGTGCAGAATTAGCCACTGTACTTATTTTGTTTGTATTTTTACAGGAAGGTTATGGGAATATTGCTTTAGGCTGCCAACTTTGTGATTGCCATTCCGTGGGTTCAGAGTCTGCCGTATGCAATCCAATTTCTGGACTTTGCGATTGCAAGCCTGGAGTTTTTGGGAGCAGCTGTGACACATGCCGTGATGGCTACTATGAATTTCTGGACACTGGATGCAAATGTAGGCTATAGGCGCCGTAGGGTACAGGAATTAATTTAGTTTCCATTGAAAAATTAATGGATTGCTTTTTATTTATAGGGTGTGATTGCAATACTATCGGCTCTAGATTCCTAAACTGCACGCTTGATCTTGGTCAGTGTTGGTGTTTACCCAATGTTGGTGGAAGACAGTGCAATCAGTGCGAGGTTAGCAACCCTCCAGAAGCGAATTTAATTGCCAGTGAGGAGCTGGGAATCTATTTCTAATAAATTTAATTTGATAGGAAGGATTTTGGAATCTACAGCCAGAACTGGGTTGCGAATCCTGCTCCTGTAATAGTGTTGGTTCCGTTGGAATCGGGTGTGATCAGAATGGCCAGTGTATATGCAAACCAGGGGTTGGAGGTTTAAAATGTGATCGGTGCCTTTCTCAGTATTTTGGTTACTCGATCGATGGGTGTAAAGGTAGGTACTTGCAGGCTTTTATATTATTATATAATTATTCTTCAAAATTGAAATAAACTAGTTCAATTGCCGTGTCAGCTACCCTGACTGTGGTTTTCGTGGTTTCCCACAGTTGTTTCCAAGAAAATACCTAGATACATATAGGTCTTCTTAAAATCGGCCACGAGCGGAGTCCTAGCTTCCTCTTTTCATATTTATTCAATATTACCAAAAATCATACAATGCCCCACCCGCATATTAGCTTAGGAATTTCTGAAATATTTTAAAATTACTAAATGACTATAGTCGAGTGTGTGGAATTGTTAGGGACTACGAGTGATTTGTGAAGACTATGATTGTTTTGTGAAGAATTACGAATGTTGACGAGTTGTTTATCTTTTTAGCATGTGATCATTGTGACGTCCCTGGTCATATATGTCACCCATCCACTGGTGAATGTGTTTGTCCCCCATTCACGCAAGGAAAATTTTGTGGACAATGCCAACCTCACACTTGGGGGCACAATCCCTTGGAGGGCTGCAAGGTAGGTCTTATCAATATATCACCAATGAATTAATTCAACCTTCATATTGAGTTTCTCAGTTAATTGTTACAATCTAATTGCTGACAGCCTTGTAACTGCAGCTACGATGGTTCTTTAAGACTGCAATGTGACTCGGATACTGGAGTTTGTCCATGTCGAGAAGGATATGAAGGCACGCACTGCAATAGATGTCGTTTTGGATTCTTCGATTTTCCAAAATGCAAGCGATGCAAATGTCATGTGGATGGAAGTGATTCTTCAAAATGTAGAGATGATGGGCATTGTGAGTGCACTGAGGATGGCCAGTGTCCGTGCAGAATCAACGTAGAGGGAAAGAAATGCCGTCGCTGCAAGTTAGGCACTTTTGGTCGCACCCCTATCCAACGCGAAGGATGCTTCGAGTGTTTCTGCTTTGGCAAATCGACGACGTGCACACATGCGGAGTATGCATGGACTCAGGTAAGATTTCAATATTTGTATTATTAGTTTAGGAAATACAATGGCTTTATTAGATGGTAAGTATAGCCAGCTTCACAACTACACAACTATTCATCAAAAATAGTCTTTTCGGCATTCTAAGGTATGCGAGTTATTACAAGGTTCATCGAGAAGAAAATTAATGCACGGCCCATGTTTTCAACTAAATTTAAGTTTTTTACAGGTGGATTTTTACTGGGGTCTTCTGATAACATTTCATTATGTTATTTGTTGAAATATTTTCAATTATTTTCTTGTAATGTTATCCATTATTATAATTACTATTTTAATCTCAATAAGGTTATTTCGCTGGAGTATGATGTAGCTATGATTTGCTTTTTTTTGTTTGGGGGTAACAATTAAGTCAACGTGTTGGTGAAGTGTTTGTTAGGTTATATACAACACTCTTTTTTTTTGTATCCTATTGCCTTTGTTGGCCATCTCCAAGAATTCTTCCTGCCTTTTCATAGTTGCTGATGCCAGATTACAGGGAGATCACTCTGAATGCCATCACCGATGGTGGTTTTAAGGGTGATGGGAAGCAATTGGGATCCATTCTGCCGTGGATCACTGCCGAGATTTGTTACATAAATGTACTGTAAGCCATTTCACACGTATTGCACTCACTTCGAATAACTTACGTGATGCTCAAGGTTTGCAATTGGGCCACAATTCTGTTTTTCTCTTAGCATGGATACATAATTACACACTGTATTAAGGCTAATTCCACTTATATTACACATTAAAGGATCATTTGGCTATAATTAATGATCCACTAATCGCTTTACTGGTGATGGATCTTACGAGCAACTAATCCATCACAGTTTTCAATGGCTTATTAATTGATATTTTAACATCTAATGCTTTCTTCAAATATAGTTCAAGCAGCGTTAACAATTTGAGCTTACTAATATTTGAAAAATCTAAAAAGACTAATTTTTGTCTATTTTTATCAGTTGGCACATCCTGATTCTAGAGAATTGAGCAAGGAAGTTCAAGATGCTTCTATATCCTTCATTAATGGCCTGAAAGTCATTCCGGGAACTCTTGGCAATGTAGGAGTGGGTAATTTGTCTTATCTCGATGCGCCTGTTTATTGGAGTCTTTCTTCAGCATTTAAAGGCGATAAGGTAAATATGGTTTAATTATTGTATAATGGGCTGGACATTTAGGAGGAATTTTGGCTAAAAGCTTTTCATTTTATTGCATGATCTCTAATGACTATATATTTTTTTGAATGAAGGTGCTATCCTATAATGGCCATTTGACTTTCACGGTAAAATCCGATGGTGGTACTCCATTTCCTGAATCTGTTATTCAAACATATCCCTTGGTTCAGCTCCAAGGGAATTTCCGCATCATATTGGAATATTATCCTGATATGCAGGCTCCTGACGGCCGGTACAGGGTTCAGTTGAACGAGGTTAGCCATTCTACCTGAAGCATATTTTTTATATTATTGGCATAAATTTAAAGTCCTTTGGCCGCTATACAACTTTGCTCTACTCCATTGTAGAGTTTGTGGAAAATTAAAAATAATCCGGAATCATTGGTGAAACGGGAAACCATGATGATTGCGCTGCAAAATATCCAGCAACTGCTAATAAGAGCCACTGATCGACCAGATTTCACTGTATCACGGTAAGCAAAAATAACGAAAATTTTACAAAATTGTGTTATATATTTTGCATATTTAAAATATATACTCTTTAATTTAGATTAGAAAATGTTACTCTGGATGTGGCTGTACCAGCAGCTCCATTTAGTCCAGTGGTGGCAATTGGCATAGAAATTTGTGTTTGTCCACCAGAGTATAATGGCACATCATGTCAGGTAATGTTAAACCCGTTGAAGTAAAATGAACAATTTACCAATTTGAGAAACGATCATTATAATATTATAAAATTAACATATGTTCAAATCATGCCGTGATTCGGTCCGATTTTTTTTCTAATCACATGTTCCAAATGTTTCGTTCTGTTTTGTTCAGGATCCTGCAGATGGCTTTTATCGGAAGAGAAAACCCGGATGGTTGAACAGTGAGGATATTGATTTAGTAGGTTTTGCTCATCCTTGTGAGTGTAATAACCGCAGTCAGCTTTGTGACAAGGAAACTGGCGTGTGCTTGGTAAGTAAACCCGGCATGATTCTGCAGTGTAATTACCTTTTCGCCAAACAACTAACGCATATTAATTTTTCACTAATCCAAGAACTGTCAAGATAATACAGATGGTCATCACTGCGAAAAATGTGGAGTTGGATTCTACGGTGATCCATCCATTGCTCGATGCTTGCAGTGTGCTTGCCCCACTATAGATAACAGGTCAGTCATTAAGACTCACACATGTGCATATTTGGCTGTATAACCAGCTAGCGTTGAATCTCAAGATACTCTTTAATTAGTTTCAGTGATACATGTCTTCTTGATGAATTTGGCTCAGTTATATGTACTAAATGCAAGGAAGGATACACAGGAAACAGATGTCAAAGGTAAGCATATTGCGTAATAATCAGTCTGAATCGAGGTAATATTTTGTACTTTTCTATATCATTATTAATCGTTTTAGTTGCGTCCAAGGTTACTATGGCGATCCGCTTCTTTCTGGAGGCTCTTGTAAGCCCTGTGCCTGTGACCTACGAGGCTCTTTGGGTAACATGTGCGATCCTCAAACAGGTGCCTGCATTTGTTTAGAAGGCTTGAAAGGCCGGGATTGCTCGGTGTGCACCTACAGGCACGTACTCACCGACTATGGCTGTCAGAGTAAGTTAATGGATTTAAACAATATTGTGCCTTAATGAAATTTCCCCTTGTAATTATTTCGCAATTAATTTGATGATTAAGTCCCAAATAGAATTTGGTATAAATGCTGCATGATATAATAATATCATATCCAATAATTTCTATAAAGAATTTTTGTTTTATTTGTTGGTTTCGTGACTTTCAAATTTGTGTTTTTTATCGATTAAATAGATTGCAACGATGAATGTACAGCACTACTTTTGAACGATTTAGACAGTGCAAATAGTTTAATTAACAGTGTTAATTTAACTGGGATTAGCACTGCTCCTTGGACACAGCTTCGCAGCACTAACAGGACAGCTGCCGAACTCCGAGTAAGTGTGGCAGTGATGAATTTATTACAGACAGGGTATAGCTAAGTTGTAACAACAATTCTGTACAATTATTTAGTATCAAGTGAATTTGTATTCTGATTCCGTGAAACATGGAGAAATGCTCATCATAGATTTTCAGAAGACTTTTGAGCTGAAGGGACGTTCCAACACTCTTTTTATCAAAGTAAATCCGTGAAAAAATTCTTTAATGCTTGAACCTTAAAGATTCTTTTGAGGTTTTTAATGATTGTATAATCGTTACAGGCAAAGGAAATTAGTAAGAACGCTTCCATTGTCAGCAAAAGTGCAGCACAAACAAGAAACTTGGCCGTCGATATTAAGCATGATACGCTAGCCTTGCAAAAAATTATTAACGGTAAATTTTCATAAACTTAATTAGTCACCATCTTTTCTGCCTTTCATTTATTATGTCTCGGTGAAGGGTACAATTTGTTTATTTTCCTTCTAATCACAGATACTGTGCAGCGTTTGATGGACTATGCTCGGGCAGCTGATATAGTCACTGTCTCCGTTGAAAATGCAATTTTAGAGGCGGGGAAGAAATACAATGATATCAACAGCTCAAAGGCTTTATTCATAGAATCATTTGGAAACGCTGAGCGTGAAAAACGGTTAGCTAAATTTACTGTCTTTATCCAAAAAGTTCAAAAAATTATAATATCAAATCATAGGATTTTGTATGCTACAAAACACTAATGGAAAAAGTTATATTTTCCAAATAAGTGAAAATTTTCCTTTGTTTACTATTTGCAACAGAAAAGCGCAAGACTTATTGGAAAAAGTTAAAAAGTTAATTTTTAAACCGAAACTCTTGCAAGAGCTTGAAGATCGCCTGGTCAAGTTGGAGAACTTGTTAAATGATGTGCTTACTAGCATTTTACCCGATGTTGAGACCAATTTGCGTGACGTGCGATTTAAAAATGAAAACAACCGTAACCGCCTGAAGGCTTTTAAAGTAAGTTTGAAGAATTTTTTATCTTTTTATCTTCATAATCAGTCATCTCTAACTTTTTTAAAAAAAACCACATTTATCCAATTTTTCAGGATATGTGGGAACAGATAAAGAACCTCACGCTGGACATTAATGCAAGGATAGAAATGGGAGGTGCTAAACTTAATGAAATCATTGAGTTGATTGACAGTGCTACTCAGATAATTATAGTAATTAACTTTAATAAATAAGTATTTATTTATTTTCTAAGAAATAATTATGATACTGTATTAATGTATTTAATATTACAAAATATTTACGTTTTTTACTTTGGGTTAGGAGCTTCAAGATTTGGAAAACTTGCTTCGTGTTGTTACTTGGTGTTGCAATGACACTGCCTGTTATGAAAATATAACCTGCTTAGATAAACATGTGAAGTTTTTGGTTCACTTGTTACCAAAATACAAGCAGCTCTATGTTGACCCAGCAGTAGAGCATGCTGACAGACTCATGAGGAGGGTTCAAATGATGGCCAGCAGGTATATTAAATCTATGACATGTAATGAAAACTAGGCATTAATTGTTGCAGTACTTTTCTATTTTAAAATGTTTATTATGTCATGCTTTTATAGATTATTTAATTCAACCAAAAATGAATCGGAACAAGCAATGAAAGCTGTTCGTGCCTATCAGGATATTGCAGATATCATTAACAGCGCACACAAAACAGCGTTAAATGCTAGTGATTTAGCCAACCAAACTCATTTATTGGTAATTCATTAATTTTTATTCAGATTACTATAGAATCACGATTTTTTGTCACGCTTATTAAGTAATTAACATTTTCAGGTTTTTCCAAAACCACCAAGTATGAGCTTTGAAAATCAAGCTGTTGAACTATTGGATGAAAGCCGCACTTTGAATAAAACTGCAAAAGCACGTCATAATGCTAGCATTCCAGGTAACGGACGTCAGCATTATCTTATCATAATTTGTTTTTCTTGATTTTGCTCCACCACTTGTTTTTTACATTTTGTTTTTTCTTTGGAGATCTCAGAAATAAACTGATTGGAATATATGATGGCTATCAAGAATTAAACATTTCTAACCAAAATGTTGAAAGGAAATTAAAAGAGCTCAATAACAGCTTAGCAAATATGACTTCAGGTAAATATTATAATTTTGAGCATTTTAGTAATGTTGATTTGAAAATGCGAACAGCAAAAATAATTTTGTTATTTGATTTTGTAGATGTTAGGAAAATCTTTGACGATTTGACGAGAAATGTTTCGCGCATAAATCAAACTTCTAACGAAAATAACCAAACTGCAAATAAGATTAGCAACATGACAGAAACCATATTAAAACCAAAACTGGCGAAAATCATTGCCGCCTCTAAGGAAGGAGTCGAAAACCTTGCCAACATAGGTAAAACTATTATATTAAACCATCACCAGGAAATGTTCACCTGTTATTAGTAAAATTTGTCTGTTTGACCCTTCTGGTTCTTTGAACATTTGTGATTTTTTATTGCCGCTCGCTTACTTTTTGACATTTAACTTGATTTCTACTCCCAAATTGGAAAAGTCAGTAAAGCCGAAATAGATACACAGAAGTTGAAGACTGGCACAGATAAGGTGGAGAAAATGGCCTTTGATATTGCTAATAAACAAGCTAACTTAAATGAACGTCTGAAAAATGTAACTGCCCAAATTCTACGTTCTAGACAGAAAGCATCAGGGGTGAGTTAAAATTTAAGACAAATGTGGATCATGTTAAAAAGCACTAAAGTTTTCATAGTGTAAAAATTCGTTTTTCAGATTACTGTTTCGTTGGCTGGAAATGGAAAATGCAATTGTGTGCATCGTCTTCGTCATCAAGTAAAATCCAGTGCTACAAATACCATTTCTTTACAGTTTGCTATTACCTCAGATGAAGCAAACAGCACACTATTTTATATGGGAAGCACCAAACATGTAAGTGTGAAAGTTTAAAAAGTTTTGACTTTGAGAACAATATATGGGCCCAAATGTGAAATCAGCACGTTGCATCACACAAAGTCATGCACAAAAATATCACAACGTCTTGAATGTATTTGTTTCTTGATTTCTTCACATTTATTTCATGTTTTTGTGACATTTAAATTATCATTTGATCTCATTATCCCTTCCATCCTTTTTTATTTCTTCTCTTTGGACCATTTTGTCAGAAAGACAAGGCGGTAAGATCATTCTACGAAATGCCGTAAATCTTATACTGCCCACTAACCAGCATATGAATTGGCATGCACTTTCTTCAGTTTTCTGTGCCATTTTAACTCTTTTATTTACTCTTCTTTTTCTTATATTTCCTTAATGAAATAGCTTCAAGGATGCTAAAAAGGGCTGATAGAAATGTAACATAATTTATAAGTTGTAAATTATTTTACAAAGTATAAAAAACTTTGAAAGTTTTGCAAGGTTTACAAAAGTTACTTACTAGATAAGATGAAATTTAATTTTGTAGACCTTTAACCACAATGCCGACCGGTATCAAAAATATTATGAATAATGTAAACTAAAATTTACTAATTATGCATGGATGGGGAAATTTTAGAGCAATAAAAAAAAAATTGTAAAATGCCTTGCATAAACATTAAGTTGCAGGTAACAAAGGGTAATTATATGTATAGTTATTACAAATTTTAAGAAATACCTTTATTTATTTCATTAAGATGTTCTTGGTTCACTGCATGAAATAACTCTTTAAATATGCTACTGCATTTATTCTGCAAATATCAATACTAACGGCATGAGTTTGACTTCCAACTTAATTGCAATTATGCGGCACCTCAGTTCGCATGGTGCTCTATGCGTTAATCCTGGCAACTTTATAGCGTGGAATTTTGCATGGCTTTTATTCACTTAACCCTTTGATTTCCACGTTTGCAAAACTTCAGTTGGACTTCATGGCTGCAGAGATGGTCAATCGTAAAATACGTTTCCTCTGGAATGCTGGAAAAACAACTCAGATGATTGAAAATCCGCTGCCAATTGAATCTAACACAGTCGTACAGTATAAAAATGACAGACATTGGTATGCCATTAATATACAAAGGTAAGAAATGTGATGTTCACCTGATTATCAAAATGTTATTTCTAGTATTTTTGTAAACCAATTGTTTGTTGATGATAGGATTGCTAGTCGAGCAACACTTACTGTTCAGTGCAGTAGCACTCAAAGTAAGTGCACCTTATCAGAAATTAATGGAGCGTCAGATCCACTACATGAACAAATAGATTTTGGGGATGATGCTTTGTTTTATGTTGGTGGTGTTCCTCCAGAAGTGGAGGTTTGTTTATCATATTTTTATTTTTATTGACAGTTTGAACCATATATGTCATATTTAATAATAACAAATATGAATTTCCTTAAAAGCGTCCCAAGAAATTGGAATCTAAAGTCTTTCATGGATGCATCTTCAATATGAAAGTGGACAACGAAAATGTTGGTCTGTGGAATTTTCTTGGCAATGAGAGTTGTGACCGAAGCTGTAGTGGTTGCAAAGAAGGGTCTGTATAATTTATCTATATTCCTGCACTTATTGGACGCATTGATACATCACAGGTGTAATATTTATTGAAATGTTCCAGTTTTTAAACTGAGAAAGACTGTATGCTGACAATTTTATGATATGGAAGTTGCCACTTTAATCTAGATTACATTGTGGTAGAAATTTGCAAGTTGAATCTAGAGTGATGCAAGAATTTTTATTTTAAATTTACCTGTATGCACTTAAGATAATGTTATTTTATTTGCATATATAGTATAATTTTCATCAACATTTTTAAGAAATGGTAATCATTATTATTTTTTATGGTGTAGCATCATGCCACAAATTTCTTTTTATCATTTTCAAATTGAAGAGATTATAAATTATTATTAAATTTGATGCAATGCAATAAAATTTATGATCTCTCGGCTTAAGAAATTTTCCCCTGTAAGAAATAAGTTTTTTGAAGTTCTGAAATATAACCTATACAGTTCTCTGGATTCCAAAAAAAGCATTTATTTACTTTATAAAGTAATTTGAAATAAGAACGACTTATTTAAAAAAAAAATCTTTTTCGTTTCAGCCCAAAAATTGAAGCTGCTGAACCTGGAAGCACATTTAATGGAAAAGGAAGTTATGCGGAGTTATTTTACAAAAAACATGGAAGAGCTATCGATACAGTGCTAATTCACATGAAAACGTTTGACGAGAATTCTTTGCTGGCTTTTTTGTACTTCCCAAATAAAGAAAACGTACGTTTCCTTTATTGTATATGGGTTTCAATTTTAAAGTGCCCATGAGCACCATATCTTACTTTTATCTAAATTTTAAACTAAAAGTTTCATTTCATTATGTGTTCAACAGAGAGGATTTCTTAGCATTCATCTAGAAGGTGGTCGAGTCGTTCTCAGAGTAAAGCCTGATTATAGTGGAAGAAACGACCTTCTTACTATCACTAGTATGTACAAGCACAATTCAGGCATGCTGAAGAGTGTGGAGGTAAAATTCACTGATGGACAAGGTAAGAATGACAAGAGTGCACATTTTATAGACTATGATCACATTTCTTTTATTATATATTAGTTTGTTTAATTTTTTTTAGGAAAACTTAAAATAATCACTGAAGGAAAACCAGACAAAGATGAAAAAATATCCTATGTGCCTGCAGAGTGGATTAATAAGACTTTAACTTTGAAAGATTTTCAATATTATATAGGTGGCGTATCCCCAACGTTTTCACAAGGGTAAGTAACATTATTATTAAGAATTAAACTGTTATTGATCTAAAGTCTGCTTGCTACTTTGTTGTATAATTGATTTTTTGGATTTGACTGTAAACGAACTCGATTACATTAAATTAATTTGCAGAAACTGGGGAAATATCTCGTTTTCATCATTCCGCGGTTGCATTAGATCTTTACAAATTGGAACTGGAGTTATTGACATAATAAAAAATACCAAATTTGGAGTCAGTGCTGGATGCATTACACAGGTGAAATATCTTCCGAAGTTCGGCTTCTTTCTTTTATTTCTTATGTTTTTTTTTCTCATGGAAATGCGCTTTTATATGCATGAGAAGACTTTAAACAGTTTCTCAACTGCCGGTGATGGATATGTGGAAATCAATGGCCAAAATCTTGAAAATGGAACCAGTTTTGGATTTACATTTCAAGCAATGAAACCCACTGGAATTTTAATGATTTCAACATTTTTGAATAACAGCGTTGCTTCCAATAAGGTAATCTAGAGTTTAAAACATAATGCAAATAGTATCAACTTGCATGCAGTGTATCGTGAATTTGTGAAATAATTGAAACTTGATTTTTTAGCATTTCTATTCTTTGGCTTTACTAAATGGATATTTACAACTAGGAGTTTTTGGCAGTGGAATTCACAACATTTCTAAACCGATTCTTCAAACAAACGTCTCCCATTATGTCTCTGTTAAACGAATGTGAGTACACTTTCAAATGTGTTATATCATAATGTTGTGCTCTTGATTTGAAAATGGTCACACACATTGAGTTTCATCTTGTGAAAACCAGAAATAGCCGATTTATTTTTTGTATAAATCGCACGAGCTCATCTCAATACGAGGGAATCTCAAAATCATTTTTTTTATCTAATTCTAGCGGAAAAGAAATTTCGGTTTACGTCAACGATACATATGTGTATTCCATCAATACTTCTCTAAATGTGATTGAATCTCCAAATGAAGGGGGGCTTTTCTTTAGTGGCGTACCAGACGCTATCAAATCTGCAGTTGTTTCGAAAAAATTTGGACAAGCCAATACGGACTCATCTTTTAGTGGAATTATTCGAGATGTAGTTTTCAACCATACGTATGAACCAATTATAAATGTTCAGTACCATTTCATTTTAACAACTTTTATTATGAAATATGCCATTTTTGTCTTTTATTATTCTTTTTAACAGGTTAATAGATTTTGCTAGAAAGAAGAATTTTCAAAATGTCAATATTGGAGCAACTCAAGAAAGTGTTCCTTTAACTCCAGTGAAAAAACACCCTCTCACAACGGTAATAATCGAGCTTTGTATCTTTTAAACTGATCCTTTGCGATTGCAAAATGCCTTTAGGAAATTACATTTGTTTATTTCTAACTCTTATTTATTGTTGTTGTTATTTAAGGTTAATTCGATTCCAAGATGTGCAAAGCCATCTCAAATAAATTTAGCCAAAGGAGGCGTCAAATTGGGGGACTCTGAAGACAGTTTTGTAACGTTAAATTTGCTACAACAACTTAACAATAAAAAGTAAATTTAAGAATTTATTATCGTTTGAGACTTTTCCAGTAATAAGTCTGCTTGTTAATTTTTTTTTTTTTTTTGCTTTTTGCAGCTTCAATATCTCCTTTGATTTCCGCACATTTTATCCCAATGGACTCCTTTTTGCAGCCAGGAGAGGGCCAATAAAACGGCAGCATTATTTTGCAATGCATTTAATGGACCGACACATTGAATTGGTATATAGCGATAACAAAAAGAAGAAACTGGTTTTGAAAGAAGGCATTGGATTTAGTGATGGCAAATGGCACACAGTAAGTGCAGGAGATTGTTTCATTATTATTTTAATTTGTGCAAGTTTTTATGGTAATCCTTGTATTAAAGTAGCATTATTGCATATGTCATTGCAGATATACATTACCAAGAAATCAAAAATGTTGACAGTATCACATGACAAACCTGGATTTGGGAAATCAATAAAAGTGCCTGCCAAGCTGAACATTCAAAATTTTTTTTATATGGGAGGCACACCGGATGCCACCTCAACAAGACGTCCATTCAAGCTGGTACATCAGTTCAGGAATTTTTAAGCTTATAATGAACTTAGTTCAAGACTTTATTAATGTATAAATCATGTGTGGTTCATTTCAGAGGTTAGATCCATTTCGAGGATGTATTAAAGACTTCAAGATTAATGGTCTCCAGAAAGATTTATCCCCAACAGCTCAAAATGTTGGACAGTGCTTCTTAAATGTGGAAGCTGGTTCACAATTTGGTGGTGATGCTTATGCAATTTATGGTAGGAAAATGTTATACCGGCCTTACCGGATAATTTAAAATTTCTTTACAATCAATGCAAGTGTGTAACTGTTTAAAACGTGAACCACATACAAAATAATTATCAGTAAAAAAACTTTGTGTGACCAATTACAAGACGCTTCCCAGTTAAGTCCACACAACTGCATGCTGCCTGCCTTCAAAGTTTTTGCAATTTTTATTCTGATGTACATTTGATGTTATTCTAGCGAGCAAATTTGTGGTGGGCTTCAAGATGGACATTGAATTAGAATTTCGAACAACAGAAATGGATGGCATACTTTTAAGTGTTAGCGAGAGAGGCAATTCACCTGCATTAGCTTTGGAATTGTACAGGGGAAACGTAAGTTTTCACAAATATGAAATTTACATAATAAAAATGATGAAATTGTGATATCTTCATGAACCATACAAGTTAGAATATACTGTACAAGTCCTGTAGGCCTCGAGCTGGACTCGTTTCCAAGAACTTATATGATGTTCAAATGTTTTGGGTCATTTGGACTTTGATCGAGCACTTTGTGTTCCATTTGTAACTGAGGTTGGATAATTTAAATTATAGGTAACGTTATCAGTTGCTTTGGGCGATGGGACTGTGACCAGACAAATGTTCAACTTCAACGGTTCTTCTACCTACGTTTGCAACAATCAGTGGCACGTCGTGAAAGCTTTCTATTCTCGGGAGTACCTCGGTCTTAAAGTTGATAAACACAACATAACAACCGAATTAATTCCTACAACCAGCATGAGTGAAATCCGCACCAACAGTCCCCTCTACATTGGAGGGCTCCCTGGTAAGGAATCTACAAATTTGTTGTTACCAATCACGTTTTGTATTTAGTAGAAAGGTTTTGCCATTGAGCGGCTGAACAGTCCAAGAAAATTAGTAGTAAAGCTGCATCTATTTGTCTAAAGTACTGCAACATCTTTTTAAGACATTTATAACAATTCCTATAATTTCCTTTCTTCTTGAAGATGATGGACCCAAAGGTGCCTTGCTTTCTACAGCTAATTTTAAAGGATGCATCCGGAATGTCGCCATCGGAAGCAAACGAATGGACTGGACAGATATGGAAAAGAGAGTGAGAGTGCAACTCAATTCCTGCGAAGTTCAGTGACAATGTAGGTATTTACCTCATCACAAATCCATTTTACTGGAAGAAACTTTTAAGTATTATAAAAGACTATGTCGATGAAATTGTGAAGTTAACACTTTGGCTTGGAAAAGCTTAAAAAGTGTGGCCAAGCTTGCAGACAGCTATAAATCTCAACTCGCCGCCATAAACATGTAAAGTTGGAGATTTGATAGTACAAGCACAACATTTGCCATCTTCGACCATACTGGAACATGTTGAGAAAATTATTCTGCTAAGAATTTTCTTGACATGCAATTTATCTGTTTTTCCTAAGGATACAATAAGGACCCAAGGAATACAATTTTTTAATATCCATTTTTTCAATAATTTTGCATGAAAACCCTGACACAATCATGCAGACCAATAATTTATTGATAGTGTTTGCTAAAACTACTAAATAGCATCTTGTCGAGTTCTCCTGCGCATCCATCGTAATGCCACGACACTATTCTCCATCACAAAAGTTTTGCTTGTTTTGCCTACAATTCAAATTATGAAACGGGTAATAGAGCACCATGTAAAGGCTATTTGAAATGTCAGGCATTTTTATATATATAGGATTACTTGATAATTCATTCAATGCATTTGAAAAACTTCACTTCACTGCAATACATGAAACTGCATTTTAATTGGTAATAATTTATTTCTTTAAATCTAGTGTTCATTTTTATTTTGGAATTAATTTTTACATTATTCATATTGCAGAAAATGTGAAGTATCTGAAATATGTTTCATGCTGGCGATTAGTATAAATACTCTGTTGGAGGGCAGGCAGAAGGCGTACATACTTTTTTTTGGAAATGAATGTTTTGCATATTAAATACCTCATTCAAGTTTTTATAGGAATTTTCCAGTCTTACTGTTATGTTAAGTCTTTTAAAAATGTTGTTCAAACCTGTTTTTGATGCTTTAGACAACTTATGCTAAACAAAAAAACTACATTGGTGACCTTTGCACCTTTCATTTAAAGAGAAAATTAAGCACGTGGTCAAAACACTCCTAAAGTTTTGACTTATTTTTTTCAAAACATCCAATAGTTGGTAGAGTCAAAATAGATTGAATGTGACCTTGATTGACCAGGCGACGACCACGTGTTAGTTTGCGCAATCAAAGTCTTCAACTCATACTAGTTAATTATCCTGCCGCGTGTTGCAGGCCCAAAAGTTTTCTTTGATGTCACGTTATTTATATCAGTGGATTTTTTTAACATTCCCTCTTTTACGTGATAGGGACACAACAAGCTCCTTTTTAATGGACTTAATTAATACATGTGTATGAATTAAAAATCTTATGAATCTTAAGATTATTTTGGACTTCAAAAAAAACATTCAAAGGTCAACTTCAACATCAGCTGACTGACAGTAAGTTCAATCATGAAATTAATATGAAATTAATGCGCGAATAATGCATACGCACTTCTTAAGCGTGTTTTTATATACAAATTTAAAGTTGGTTGAACCAAATCTGTGCGAGCCATTTTTAATTTAGATCATCACTGCCAAGGTAATTTGATAAAAGGCTATTTATGGTGCATTCGTCTCAAATGCAAGTTGGTATTAATTGCCTTTAATTGAATAATCGATTTCTAGTCAATTGTGAAATTGGTTTCTTTGAATGGACGTTCAATTAGTTGTAGAGAAGGTATTGTCCCACTTTTCCGACAACCCACTTCGCCGACATGCGATTTTTTTCCGTGTTACATACTCAAAATATTCTCAAATATTTCCCGACCGTTTAGTTAGTTTTGTTCAGGTTAGGCAAAAATTAGATTAAAGTAACATCTATTTTAATATAATTGTAATACATTTTTGTAAAATTATTGTATAATTTAATGCAATGGGAGTCTAAAATAATTGTATAATGGAAATGGAATGCAATGGAAGTTGGCGAAATGGTATATGTCGGCAAAGTTGGTCCTACGAACGCATCATCAAAATTTGGAATATATGCCTAGTTTTTGTTTATGATTTTCAATTTTGGGAGCTTTTTATAGCATTTTCGGAGACTGTCACCTAAAATATTGTAATAATAACTAAAGTAATGATGAAATCGGGTTTTAAAATTTTTAACCTTTTTTGTTCAATTTAGACACCAATAAATTAAACTATTTCATATTTTGGTGTTTTGAAATGTTATGTTTTGGAATGTAAGATCCTTAGGGAGAATACAGAAACTAAATATAAAATAGTTATGAAAGGAAAAGATATTTGTTGTAAATGTATGATTTTAATACGATTTTCTACCATTCAAGTGCGCTTAGGCATCATAAGTTATAAATAAGCTATACTGTATTGAATACATAATCTTTTAGAGATTGTCAGTACCTTGTTAATTGTATCACAAGTGCGCCAACAGTGCAAGTTTACATCAATTGGTGCAAATTGAAAGAAAGTCTAGAAATGTACACATAAGTGCAAAAAAATCGACTCGCCTGCATGAATCAAGTAAAAATGTGTTTTTCTCAGTAACCAAATGTCCGATTTAAAATCGGAAAAATGCGTTTTGTTGACAATTTATTCCTCTTTATAATTCGCCTAATTTGCATTAAATTCCTCATGCATCCTTGAGGCGAAAAATGTTGAACTTAAAGCAGCCCAAATTTTCATTTTCTATGCCAAATGTGTCGTTGAACCCCTATGGCTTGAAGTGTTCCTGAATGCAATTTGATTATCAGAGCTTAATGAACACATCCAGACATAGTGGTGATTAATGGTTTATCGATAAAATGACCACTCCACCAGAAGTAGTAGTTGCACGAGTGACAGGCTATTCTCCAGAGAAATTCAGTAGAAATCCTTTTCACACTAGGCGAATTATAAACAGGAATAAATTGTCTACAAAACAAATTTTTCCGATTTTAAATAGGATATTTGGTTGCTGAGAAAACACTTTCTTACTTGATTCATGCAGGTGAGTCGATTTTTTTGCCCTCAAGTGTAGTAAAACTTATTTCAAATTTCAGTTGCAGTCGTGAACTTGTGTTGGATTATCATTAATATTCACACGAGTCTGACTATTAACTGGTACGTTTAGTACCAATGCTTAACAGGGCAAAGCAAAGAAAGTTTTTATAAACATTTTCTTTTATTAAATTTGTTAATGTGAAGATTCGTTGCTAATCATGCGAAATATATCAGCGTTTTATTTGACAAATGGGTTCAATGTGCGTTTAGACAAATTCTGGAGATCTTACAATGAATGAAAACGTATGTATGGTTCGTTGTTAGCCTATGTCATTGTCTTTATATCTTATTCATGTAATTGTGTAAATACAACATAATCACAAGACACGAGCAAACATTCGACAGTGTGCTAGTATAGTATCAAAATAAGTTAAGTTGCCAGCGTTTTATTAGAATCTTTGCTTGTATGAAAAATCACTGGTGTCATAATCAATGTTCTTTTTATCATTCTAAACACGAAATCACGAGAATGTTCACTTCGCCTCTTGTAATGAAATTTAAATAAGTAGATCGTTTTTTTTTTGTTACGAGCGAGTCAGTTATCATGAATTATGTCTTTGTAAATTAAATTTTACATTTCATTTATCCACTGCTTGCTACTTGTATGAAATGAATGCATTTTTCTTATATTTTATTTAAAGCATCCATGGCCACTGGAGATTTGCATGAATGGATAATGATAACGAGAAGATAAGGTAAGTTCAAATCTTAAGTTTCAAACAATTGAAGAAATCTTACAACAAATATGGATCAGTCATCTCTCATGCTTAAGCTACTTGATGACAAGATGGTAAAAAGGGGTAAAAAACATGACAAGGGATAGTAAAAGTGATCCAGTACTGGAATCATAAGGATTGGGGTTCGCTCCCAAACCAAACGCTCAGCCCGAGTGGGTAGCAACTTAGTAAGATAAAGATGCCAACCCCCCTTCTACCGATCTTCACACAGAATTTTCGAGTGGGTAATTACCCACTCAGGAATTCTTCGCGCCGGCCCCACTTTTTTAATCAAGCCAAGACATTTAAAACGAATGAAAAATCGAATTTGAGCTGACAAAAACATCCCCTCTTCAAACATGCACTCCGACTTGAAAATTCGTTCAAAAATGTTATTTTACTAAAATTTATACTTTATTATGCTCTAGTATTTCAAAGACAATAATTCAAAGGATAAATCATACTTTTTTAATTAAGCGAAGACATTTAAAACGAATTAAAAATCGAATTTGAGCTGACAAAAAACATCCCCTCTTCAAACATTGGAAAATAGCATGCACTCAGACTTGAAAATTCGTTCAAAAATGTTATTTTACTAAAATTTATACTTTATTCTGCTCTAATACTTCAAAGACAATACAAAGGATCAATCATACTTTTTTAATCAAGCGAAGACATTTAAAACGAATTAAAAGTCGAATTTTAGAGCTGACAAAAAACATCCCCACTTCAAACATTGGAAAATAGAATGCACTCAGACTTGAAAATTCGTTCAAAAATGTTATTTTACTAAAATTTATACTTTATTTTGCTCTAATACTTCAAAGACAATACAAAGGATCAATCATACTCGGGGCCGGCATCACACGCTCAGCCAGAGTGGGTAGCAACTAAGATAAAGATGCCACCCCCTTCCACCGATCTTCACACCGAATTTTCGAGTGGGTACTTACCCACTCGGGAATTCGTCGAGTGGGTAGTACTACCATATGCTGGCGCAGGCCCTGCCCCAGTCGAGGTGGTGGAAATATTTACAGATGGGGAGATATTCCATAACTGGCGGCTCTTTTGGATGAGAGTTTAAACATAGGTCTTTGATGTTTAGCCCTCGTTTTGCATAAATAGGCCAATGTTAAAAATCAACTTTATATTTTTCATGCTTGTATTTCCTTTCTCACTGGGTTTTCCTTCACAGCACTGTTTTAACTAGTCTTGTTTTGTAGCCAATGGGTAAATCATGTTCAGCTGCACATAACTTATTTCATCATAACTTATTCCCATCGATTTTTCCTCCTTTTCCACAAAAAAAATACTGGTGTAAATACTTCGTACTCTACGTTTTCAATATGTGTTTCATGCTTATGACTTTGACTCGCCGGTATAATCTTGAAAGTTTATTGATTCTTTTGTGTCTCTACCTTCGAACATAAATTTCTAAATTTGCATAGACTTTGTTTTTTTTTTCTTCTTCGACGAACCACTTTCATATTCATGAAACCGTAGTATGTATTGTTTCTCCCCTTTATATTCCTTTGAATATAAAATTGCTAAAAAGCGAAAAAGTTTGAATTTTTACAGTCAAGTTTCCCCATGCGTGCACATTTCTATTTTGAGATATAGTTAATTACAAGATTACTGGTATATACAGACAATAGACTGCCTTTTTGACTGCCATTCTTCTCTATCATACATTCTCTGCATTTTCTCAGGAGGAAGGAGGAGGAATTTTAGCGGCCCTGTAAATTAGGTAAACATGTTTATGCAAATATACTTTCTTCGTGAAAGGTTAGATGATTATCAGTAACTTGCAATTTTTCATAACTGCAATATTTGCGTATTTTTATTCAAAGTTTAATGGTTTAGACTGGGTGAACCATATACTTTTATATTGTAATGATGGGAATTTCATGGACTTTTTATCTACAGCAGCACTCGAAAATGTCTTCTTGATATCATTGGAATGAAGTTTTTTTGTGCTATTAGTTGCTTACATTGTATTCAAACAGCTGCTGCTGTTTTTACTAGGATTTTAGGACTTTGTTTATGGAGATTTATGACAAAATTCCATGAATGTTTGATTGACAGGAACACATGATTGTGGACACTTAGGCGATGGTTGATGGTGTCATCTAACCTCCTCCACCTCCTCCTCATCTAACCTCCTCCTCCTCATCTAACCTCCTCCTCCTCATCTAACCTCCTCCTACCCCTCCTCCTTATCTAACCTCCTTCTCCTCTTCATCATCTAATCTCTACCTCCTCTTCCTCTTCATCCAGCCTCTTCCTCTTCATCCAGCCTCTTCCTCTTCATCCAGCCTCTTCCTCTTCATCCAGCCTCTTCCTCTTCATCTAGCCTCTTCCGCTTCACCCAGCCTCTTCCTCTTCATCCAGCCTCTTCCTTTTCCTCTTCCTCTTCTAACCTAACCAACATTTTCGTCGACAGTTGGCGAAGTGGTACGATACCATTCAAGCAGATGCTACCAATGATTTTTGACTTGAGTTTGTTTATTTGAACCCAGTTTTGCCTAACCTGTCCTAACCTAACTTATTTCACCGACGCAATGTGGAGACGAAGTGGAACCGTACCATTGAAGGAGATGCTACCAAGGATTTTTGACTCTGATTTTTGTCGAAGCACTATTTTTCAAGGGATCAGACTCTTTTTTTAGATTGTTCCTTATTTACGATGATTTGCACATAGTCTATTCGTCTGGCGGAGGTTGCCGACATTTAATGGGAGGTTTCTGGCACTCTATGTACATACTTATTGCTCATGCATGAATTAATTTTCATCGTCTGCCATGCCATGCATACGTCCTTATTTACAGTTGCAATTATTCACATTGCAATGGGGAAATTCCTGCGCTGGACACGAAAAAGAGGGGGAAATCTCTTAATAGACTGTTGAGCAGTGTTTTGGAATAATAGTCAATAATTCATTCTTTAGATCATTAAACACGGGTACTCGTCTAATTTAGTGTTGATTTGTGGGGCTCTGCAATACATCCTGTTCCACGCACTTTATGGTCAATTAGTGTTGGTCATGAAAATTTTCAGTATCTTCTGATACATTGACATACATTTAACATGCAGACGTATAAAATCTCTTTCGCAAAATAATACGGAAATTTTATATTTGTAGCTCTTGGAATAATGAAATGCACGCCAGAATATGAACATTATTTGTGGTTTTAACTGTGGGGCAGTTTGGGGGTAGAAATGGCAGATTAAGCTAATACAAAGAAACCATCTTGAAAAGCCCAGTTTTTAAAATGACTCCACGGAGGCTAGTTTAGGCCCGTATAATGGTTCGTATCATCATTTTGTAAATCTGTTCTTGTGCTGATGAGGTCACTGCCACTATTTTTGGTCGTTGCCATGACGACTGAGTGATAGCGTGTCAGCTAAATGTGACCGAGGTTCCTGATATGCTGGGAAATTAACTTAGTCAGGTTAATTTTTGTGCGTGGTTAAAATGGTTACCTTGCATATTTGGTATTGTGTTTCCAAGCACAAAAAAAACTTGAAACTTTCGATAAAAAAAGATGGTTTATTAGTTTTCATAATTATGCTAATGAGCATGATTTTTTCACAGGAAGGTAATATATGACTTTAATTAACTTTCATTATTTACATTAAGTCTGGTTTACATGTATTTGAGAAAATAGTTGGTTCAATTTAAGACAAGGCAATCGTTAACTTCTTGGAAATTGTTCAAAACTTCGAAAAAAAAATTCTAAACGAAACGTTTAGAATTTTTTTTTGTCTATAGTACAAAATAAAATATTGCCAATGTGTTTTATCTGGAATTGCATCGCGGGTATGTAATGTACATGATCGTAAAATTGAATTGTTTATGTGAACATAGGAGTAAGATTATTGGAAATTTTAGGCAGGTGGAGTGAAGAAAGGTAGTTGTGGGGTGAGTGGATTGCGCGTATAAGAATGATGCTAGGCTACGAAATTCCGAGAAGTATTCTTGAAGGTATTGAGTGTTGATTTTGAGGAAATAGTTAAGCTCAGCTCATTTCGATTCTGGCACTTAATGGCAGCCCCTTATTGTGTTCGTACGAGATGTGCCATAAAACGGCACGTTTGTATTGTTTGTTTCGGCTTTCGCCAAAGCTTTCTTACGGAGTGGACACGAGAGGTATAAAAGAGAAAACGAGAGGGGTGGGGTTTGTGCAATCCGCACACAATGACCATGCCACTGACCAACACCTGTAACATAAATTCGTTGACTTGCCTTTATAGGGGAAAGGGGAAATAGCATCAACAACAACAAAAACATCAATTTGTACGTGAGCTTATACAGCCAGTAGGGTTCTTTCGAAAGTTTCGAATAGATTCGTCTTGTGTGACCAGTTCTGTACTCAGAATAACTATGATTTTATCAACTCAAACTAGTAGAACCTGTGTAAATGAATAACCTCTCTAAATGCATCTTGTGCAAATGAATAACCTATCACTATGCGTCCTGTGTAAATGAATAACCTCTCTAAATGCATCCTGTGCAAATGAGTAACCTCTCTAAATGCATCCTGTGTAAATGAATAACCTCTCTAAAAGCTTCCTGTGTATAAACGAATAACCTATCTTAAAGCATCATGTGTAAATAAATAACCTGTGTAAATGAATAACCTCTCTTAAAGCATCATGTGTAAATCAATAACCTGTGTAAATGAATAACATCTCTAAAAGCATCCTGTGTAAATGAATAACCTCTCTAAATGCATCCTGTGTATAAATGAATAACATCTCCAAAAGCATCCCGTGTAAATGAATAACCTCTCTAAAAGCATCCTGTGTATAAACGAATAACCTCTCTAAAAGCATCCTGTGTATAAACGAATAACCTCTCTAAAAGCATCCTGTGTAAATGAATAGCCTCTCTAAATGCATCCTGTGTAACTGAATAACCTCTCTAAAAGCATCCTGTGTAAATGAATAACGTTCCTTTCGAAATGCATCCTGTGTGTAAATGAAAAAACATCTCTAAATGCATCCTGTGCAAATGAATAATCTCTCTAAATGCATCCTGTGTAAGTGACTAACCTCTCTAAATGCATACTGTGTAAATGAATAACCTCTCTAAAAGCATTGACCCCTGTACCACAGTTGCTCAAATCGTACGAGTTTGAGATCGAGCATCATCACAAGTCCCAGATGTATAAACCACAGCTGCACATAAAAATGGCCAAGACGAGCTCAAGACTGTGACAAGACAGCCAAATATGAGACTCTCAAGCTTGAGTTTAAAATTGAGATGAAGCTTAGAATAGGCCAAGCAGTGTAAATGTTCCGGTTCCAACTTAGGACCCGTGCATGTAAATGAACCTGTCTAAAAGCATATTTTTCACCGGTCCCAAGCATATGCATTTAGACAGGTTCTACTGTTTCAATAAAATTTGAAAGCATTCATCCAGTTTCTGCCTTGGGCAATTTCTTTTGCTGATATGATAGCACATTCAAGCATCCACTCTGGATCTTGACCATTTGATATATATGCTACAGTTACAGTCACTCCTAAGCCCAAACGCCATAAACGGATATATATCTAAATTTTAATTTCAAACCATGGTCTTGAAAAAGGTTTCTACCCTCCAATAGGAGGATAGGGACCATTCTGGAAACACAGTTTTGGATGAATAATGCGATAGAATTTCCATATAGAATTATTTTCCTAGAATACCATTATCTTCCGGCATTATTGACCCATAAAAGGTTTTTCTTTGTTGCTACTGCTTCCGTCGTTCTCTATGCAATGGCCTCTAATGGGCCTACTAAAATTTTATTTCTTACCAAATCGACCGTTTTGCTTCTAGGGCTCAATCTCACCTTTGGCGTTTTCGATGCTACAGTTTTGTCCGTGACTCAATTGGTGTATTTTGGGAATTTATTAAGACGGTTGCTGTTCATGGTTCCCTGCAGCGTCTTAACTTGGTTTTCTGGAGCAACTCTCAAGAGCATGGGCATCTCCTTCTTGATTGTTACATTGTTTGCAGCGCATTAATGGACGTTTTATCAATACGTTCTCCGCTAACTATCATTATGGGGATCGTATTTCATGGCTAATTTTGGCCTTCCAAGATCTTATTTTCAACCACTCGTGGGAATTTTTGTTTTTGGCTGTAGTTCGAATACCAAATATACTTCACTTTTAACTTGGTTAGTTTTTAATTGGATGATATGAAGAGGATGGAGTTAAGGAAAAATATTGACTTCCAGATGTTTTGTAGAAAAAACCATTTGAGCAAATGGCTCATGATCCCTTGTAAAGTTGCAATGCTTATATTTTGAATCAAATTCTGGTCGCTGTATTTATTAATATATGTCGAAGCATTTACTTCAACATGAAGAAATCCATGCAGAGTTTAACCTGTATCCAAAGATGACACTTAAGGGGGATTACAACCCTATCCCTTTCAATAGGGAAAATTTGCAATGACACTCACAGTCAAACATAAAAAGATTAAATAAAAATAAAAATTGTTTCAAATAGCTTTATAAATCAGCAAGGTCATGTTTGTGTCGTTTTTCAAGTTAAAATACTAGATTTTTTTAAATTAAATTATTATTTGAATTTTCACACTAGCAACATGCCTATCTCATGCTGCCACCTGCTGGCAGCGTGTGTAAAACAACGGACATTTTTCAAACTTGTATATTAATTTTAAAAAATATACCATTTTAAAGTGAAAAACAACAATGTGATGCACTTGCTGATACATCAAGCCACCCTAAACAATTTTCACGCCCACCCAAACCTTCCTCATTCGACTGTGAGTATCTTCGCAAGTCGACCCATTGAAAAGGATAGGGTTGTGATCCCTCTTTACATTGAATAAAAATTCAGCTGAATCGTTGCGCTTTTCAGACTACCCACTTCGCCGACAGCGCATTTTGCCGACGAATTAGGTTGACAGGTTAGGTAAAAACTAGGTTCAAATAACATCATAATAAAATATATCATGAAATTCAATCATAATGTTAAAGTTATCGTAAAATAGGATATACATATAATGTGTCGGTGAAAGGCACTGTCGGTGAAGTTGGAAGTCGGCAAGGTGGGTCTAAACTAAATAAACACACCAAGAGAAATTGCATATTTTAAAAATGTGAAGAAAACATTATTTTGGATTTTTGTAGTTTTAAAAAAAATGAACATACAGGTTTGAAAAATGTTTGGTAGTTTGCATAAGCGGTGAGTGAAAAAATTCAAATAATAATTTAGAAAATATTAATTTTAAAAAATCTACTATATTTTAAAGTGAAAAATGACAAATGAAGCCCCTTGCTGATTTATTAAGCTATTTTAAGCAATTTTTTTAATTAAACTTTTTTCTATTTAATTGTGAATGTCTTTGCAAATTTGACCCATTAGAAAAGATATGGTTGTATATCCCCACTATTTGAAATGGCTAATCGTTATTACGATTTCCATATTGATTTTTGTCTCATGTGTCTCATTCATAAGAGTTATAAATGTGAATTAGAGCATATTGCATTACAAAGTCTGTTTTAAAATTGTTCACCTTAAGTCTAGTATATGTAGCTACATTTCAAAGCCAGAATCATGGAAACTACTTGACTGTGTACGACCCTGTAATCCCTTCAGAGTTTAACACGTGTGTTCCCACTAACCTATGAATGTACTAGTTCTAGTTCATTCTAGTTTCATCTTTGATCTCAAAGTTTATGCAGTATATACTTTTTCCTATTCCTTCTGTTCATAACGTGGAAGATTGGCTTGTAGTTTCCTTGATTAAAAACACCGAAATAAGTTTGGTGGCTTTTGCAATTGAATTTGCTGCCACTCTGATATTTTCTTGATTATAAATCCGTGCCAGGTATACTTTATTATTTTGAAATTGAATTCACACGCGCCTCGCAAACGTAAGTGGGAATTTAACGTTGCTTTCTAGCATTTTGTTTGAATAACCTCCGAACGTGTACAAGGTGTTTTAGTAGAATATTGCGAAATGTGGTAATATCAGCTAGTGATCCGCTATGTTGACAACTCCATGGCAAATGCGTACCAAATTTACCGCAGTGTATTTAAAATCATATGCTCTGGTAATGCTGTTATTTGCGTGAAATTGCATTTCCTTATTTCCTATTAAAATAATAGCGCTTTTGCTTCTTTTTTTTACTCTTGGGAAAGGAATATTTATTATCCCTCAGTTTCCAAGAAAATCTCATATTGGAAAACAGACGAACACTTTAATTTAATAATAAATGTATTTTTACTGCTTTACTTTTATGGCATTTTTTTTTCTCCCATTTTGGAGACATGGTTTCCTGCAGAACTTATAGATCAACGTAACACTTAAAATGACTCGTGTATGTCTCATTGAAGTAAAAAATTTCATACTCTTCAATCCGGTAGCTACAGTGGAGTCTCACTTAAACGAATATGAGAGGGAACAGAAAATTCTTCTTATAAGTGAATTCTTCATAAAAGTGAAACAGGTTTCGTGGTTACTGTATTTTAATAAATAGACAATAATTCTTAAAAAATGTCGTTTAAAGGATTTGTCAATGTATAAGTAACGTCGAGTGGAGCGGCTAACTGCTGTTAGCCTGTTTACGCGGCTGGGTAACGGCTTACAAAAACTTCAGAAAATTATAATTTCTACGTTAACAACATTTGCGCATGTGTCACTGGCATAACCCCATCGTATTTGGCGTAACCATAGTTAACGTTTTGTCTAAAGATTAGTTGTTATTAGTTTTGAAAGTTCTAAAAAATTTCAGACCACATCCATAATTTTTAAGCTAAGGGATTACTGCTTACACAAGTTTTTTCTAATGTACAACTTAGATGAAAATGCCACAGGGTAATGGGCATAAGACTAAAAATCCTTAACTAACACTAAGATATTGTATAGTATATGAACATGTGTTAGTTTACTATTGATCTGCATAAGTTTGTTGGAGGCCAAGAAGCAAGTCTTTTCCCAAGGCGTGTCGTGATCAAATATTTAAATCATTTGATGATGGATTTTCTAAAAGATCTCATTACGTGGCACGGTTTTCAACGTTTTTGATATATTTTAAATTTGGTGGTGTTTACCTAACTTTGTATGTTCTGTTCGACCAATGTCTGTGAAATTGATTTTTCCCCTTTCAAGAGCGATTGCTATCCGTTTTCAGCCACCGCAATTTTAACGCTGAAAAATTTAACCGGAAACGATGCTACGATCAATCTTTATACTTAGTACCGTTCAGCAAATGTAGCACTCAAATTTATATAAATTGCCATGGAAGATGCACCAAGGTGCTGCTTGGTTACTTAATGTTTTTTGTGTTGGTGCAGATCCAAATGGCTCTAACAGGTGGATGACCTATTGTTTTCGGCTTGATATACAACTCTATTGCAATATATAGGACAGGTTTTACAACAGGGAATACAATATGAGTAATGAAAACACCAATCCTTATTGTTAGCGTTTGTATTTTAATCAATGAATGCAAAATATTTATGCGAAATGTCAGTTCTGCCTACGCCTTCATGAAAATTCAGAATTGTAACCGGTAATTAAATAATAATGTATAGATTTTGTTTAAGAAAGGCCATAAGCTAAATTATGTAGGTATAACGATTCTAGCAGTACCAGCATTAAAGTATTGAAATACATTTTGCTAGTTTCATCAATAATACATTTCATGATAATGTTTCCTGTTGCTGAAATCTTTGCAAATTAATAATTTAAGTCGTATTTTTGTATTAAAATTTCAATATACAGATTTCACTTTACATTACACAATCTAATTTCGAATTTCAAGATTTTTGATTGGTCAAATGACGATGTATTTTTCAGGCACTTTCAATATCTTCAATGATAACATGTTTAAAAAAACAGTTTTGGGGTCAGTTTTTGGTGATTTTTGTTTTTGGAATTTCGAAAAAGTGTTCTATAGTTATGACCCGAAATTGACCAGGACAAATAGAATCAACTCTTTTCTTTCTGAATATCATATCATTTTTACTGAGGCCATGGTGATTTTAATGCATATCCCTGGTGGACAAATTATATGGGGCTATATATGCAATTGTATCTCCAATATATATCCATTTTTGATATTTTTCATATATGACTGAAAGCATTTCTGGCCATATATGGCATTTAATGTCCATGTATGGAGTTAATATACTCAAAACATAAATATATTAGTGTAATATAAGCTTGGCAGCTGTTTAAACCTTTCTTCGCAAAAAATTCAAGCAAAACTCCTTAGGTCCCTACTTTTCGATCTAAATAAAAAAAAAAAAAAACAGAATAAAACCCTCAAAATTGCAGAAACTTAAGTTTGGATCACACCCAAATTACAACGCTCATGTCTGATTTTCGACTAAAGTTGTCTATAGTTTTAGGAAATATTTCATATTCATATGAATAGTCAAGGCATATAAAAATTACAAGAATTACAGGTATCACAATATTAATGCCCGAAATTTAAAATATGCGGAATTTCGGATTTTGGGAAGTCACCACAATTAAGTTAGAAGAGTGTACATCTCCAATTGGCTGACAAATCTCAATTGAGACTCAGTTAAATATTACAACTGGGAAAAATGATGACTGTGCTAGTGACCACATTTTACAGTATCTAAAAGATTACTTTTTGTTTTTAAGTCAGCTAAAAGTATTTATTCGAACTTCAGGTGATTTCTGTTTTCCAGAGTGTTTTTGTACAGCATTCATCCACAATGTCCTTTAATTTTGAGTGACCCTGGACTGTGAATGATGGCTTTCTACAGCACTTATCTGCTCTTTCCACACGTAATCCCCTTTTCTTATTTCCGCAAATTTTTCTTCGCCAACGAGCATTATGACGTAGTGAGCCACTACCTCTAATCCTACGGTCTTTCTTGCCAACGCAGCTTAGGTTTTAATGAATGCCCCTCCCTATCCCCACATCCTCTTCTATTTTTTTTTCTTCTTCCTCTTCTTCGTGTATACCTATATCGTTGAACATGTGAAATTCTCCACAAGATATCATGATCCCACTTTATATTCAGCTATTATTCAGGGACTCTTCTCTCCTTTAAAAATGTTAATCTTCTCTCCTCAAACACCACACTGTAGGCAACCATTAATTTACATACACTCGTGTTTACGTCTGTAGAACGAGGGTAGTTCTCGACGTACGCATTTTTAGGAGATAAAAGCATGTTGACTTTAACAACCGAATCGGAGCATTATGCCAAACTTTCATAATTGCCAGGTGTCATTGTTGTTAATGCAATAGTACACTGTGAGTCCTAAAAACGTAGAACCCAATAAAAAAAATCACAACTTCGTGAGAAATGCTTCGATTTAAATGAAATTTGGAATTTACATAGGGCAATAGTGTAGGAACAAAAATGAGTTATAAAATGTGCTCAAAATGTTCTCAAGTGGCCTTTACATAAGTCTGGAGTCTAACGCGCCATTCTTTGATTGACGAATCGATTATACGCTGGTCGAGTTCGATCCAAGTTTTCTTAATTCTTAATGTCAAGTCTTCGATATTATTAATCTTCGATTTGTAGACCTTTTCCTGGAGAACTCCCCAAATGTTGTAGTCCCTGGATTGAAGTCCGGAATGTTTGGTGGCCAGTGGTTGGGTTCGATGAACTGTGGCGTTTCCCCGTTACAGCAGTTCAACTGTCCTGTTGAAAAAATTAAATAAATCCGAGATTTGTCGCATTTCCAGAAGAGGTTTTTTGTTCTATATAAGTTCCAAATTTCATTTAAATCGAAGCATTTTTCACGAAGTTGTGAATTTTTTTTTTATTGGGTTCTACTTTTTTATGACTCACAGTGTACCCCCTACTACATTAACCTGCATTTTTTAATATAACTGGATTATTGTGCATAATTATTAACCAAATAACCCTACAGTATTTTATTAATCATCATCACTTGTTGTACACAGTATTTTCGCTGAAAATTTGCGACCAATTATTTCAGATTGTAATTCTACGTTCACAGACACCCATTTCTAGAAATGACCCCGATTCTGTTTTATGGATTGGCTTTCGAGTAAAATTTCACCGTTATGCAAAGATGATCACGTACATGTAGATATTAAAAATATAGTAGAGTATAATGCGCCATGTACCGTGTTGTGTACAGCACTTTGTCTAAGAACCCCTCTTAATTTCTCTGCAAATGTTTAATAATAAAGATAAAGGGTGAATAGGGGCAATGAAAAAGGGGAAAGGGAGGCAAAATGCTTTATTGCAGCAAATAGCACAAATGGTATTTTCATTATGAAGTCGGAAGCTTAGCAGTGTTGCACGCCTCTTTTCTTCGAATCTGGATGAATAATACTGACACCCTGCTCTGGAATCTTTTATGGCAAATTTATTCTCTGGGCGTGCACTTAACGCTCGTTTATTAATCTAATTTCGTGCGTTTTCGTCATAATCTTTCCTGATACGTCATTATTACCGTAATCCTTAATAGGACCCAATATGAACACTTTGGCTGTAATCGTAGAAGATACAGCCAGCGCCACCTGTGGCCTCTAAATTTTAGGACTAAATGTTATTTCTCAGCTTCAAATGATTTTCTTAAAGAGAGGGCATTCTTGAGTGTGTGCGGTCTTTTTGAATTCCCCTTCAAAAATCCTCCTATTTAGAAATGCCAATGCTACATGGTTGTCATGGTTACGGCGCTGTCACGTTGACCATGGTTTGGGTGCCATTTCAACGCGCTTATGATGGGTTTCACATTCGTTTAATAGGTGATTACGTAGATTTTAATCAGCTTATTTTATTTATTCCTTCCAATAAAAATAAGCATTGGATATGTTTCGTTTTATCTATTATTTCATATGGTAAAAGCTCTAGGGATGAACCATTTCAAAGACTTTATTTAATCTTATTTTTGTTACCTAGAAATGTTATAAATACTTCCTAAATTAATCCTAAAATGTGTTTGTTTCAAATTATTGCCTTCAATCTAGTTAGTTTATTTAAGAGTATATTATTTTATTATAGAATATGAGCCGAGCCCTTATGAACAAAACGCTATGTGGCTTTGGAATATTTATTTATAAATTAAACCAAACTGGAATATTTGTAGAAATTTTAACACACCAGATGTGAGTTTTGATCGCCATACTTTGAACAGATCCATGTAATTCCATTGAATATAGATACATGCCATTTTTCTAGTTTTTTTCCAGATTGGCTAGATTATTGATAATCCCTGCGTATTTCTGATGCCTACTTTTGAAAATATTTGATTTTCGATATTTGGTTTAGAGATGCCGTTAGTGAATATTTTTATTCCCAAATTTATGGTAATGGAATTGGCCGTTTGCTTGAAAAAAACGAAAGAAAAAAATGGTAAAAAATTGGATCTGGGATTTTGCTTTGGAGAATAAAGGAAGATGGGAGCCGAGTGGAGATTAAGGTGGGGATGA
Organism: Julus scanicus; assembly: GCA_034698625.1. Lineage (NCBI taxonomy): Eukaryota > Metazoa > Arthropoda > Diplopoda > Julida > Julidae > Julus > Julus scanicus. The sequence continues at coordinate 3,721 of JAQGBW010000282.1, read as the reverse complement.
GACCCCGGCCCGGGTGGCGGGGTTTACACTTCATCGGTGGATTTATCTGTTGCCGTGACGACGCCGTGTAGACAAGACGAATTTATTTTCAAAAGTAAAGGGCAACAAATCGAAAGATAAGACATTTGAAATTTTTCAGAAAGGAAGTAATACGTGACAAAAAAAAAAAAAAAAAAATACGAGTCAGCTGGGGTTTGAATGAAGAAAAAAAGCTGTAAGAGAATGAGGCCACAGCACCCCAACATCAATTTATGATTTGGTTTACATCTTTTCACGTAATTTTTCATATAAGTCAAATACATGGAACGAGAGCCCTCTTTGTTCTCTTTGTTGAGCACAGTACAATTTTGGAAGCAGCTCTATATTTATCCCTAAATTCTTTATTCTGCCTCTTTGTCAATTTCCCTTTTCAAGTCCTGTAAATCCAACTATGTTTATATACGTTCAGAAAACTAGTCCAAAAAGTCGTATTGTAACATGTTCTCAATTTCTAGATAATCACCTTTCTAATTAATATAATTAATATACATTATAATACATAAAATATCATATTTATCGTAATTATAAGGTACAAATTTTAAATTACATTATGAGAAATTAAAAGTTTCAGTTCAGAAAACTAAAGATCAAAAAGTAGTTGTGCAACAAGTTCACTTTTGTAAAAATGTTGACGATAACTTATTTTATAATTAATATATATAAAATATCAAAATATATCCTTATTATATAATGGAAATTTTTAGTTTCGCGTCCTTTCTTAAAGTTTAATCACCACCTCTGTACCGTACTTTGTGAAACACATTTGTCACCATAAATGTAATGTTTCACTAAAAATTTCACTCGGCTTCATGTCTTTCAACACTGAAAAACGAACAACACTTCGTTGTTCCTTTAGTGTGAACGCTTTCTAGTGAGGTGCCATTTTGTTTTTGTTAGTTTGTTCGAAATTCTGGATGAATTGTGGCGCCACCCAAAACCAAAATTTCCTGATCTTTAAAATGGCAATTTCGGTTTTTTTGTACGACATCTTGTTTTTGAATAATAAACGAATATGCAAGACTTTTTGACCGCCCCTTGTATAAAGCGGTATCAATTCAGAGCTCCTTTCACTTTGAATATCAAATACCGAATGGTATAGGTGAATACCAATTTTCACACGATTTTAACCAAAAGAAATACGTCGTTGGTAGATTGTAGACTATATGAACATGCTGCAGAAAATTTAATATACCGGAAACTTTTCAGCCTGTTTCCTGCATAGTTAAAAATTTAAAAGGGGAAAAAAAATGTAATCAAATTTTTCGCCGATGGATAAGGTGAAACTGGGGTAAAACTCGCAAGAAATTGAAACAAAGTCACTCGCTTACTACACCTTTTAACTACTATAGCACAGAAAATCGATAAATTTTCCATGCTTGGCGCATGTGGAGACGCTTAGAAATGCTTGATTGGATTTTGGGAAGCAAATTGAGGAGAAGTATAAAAAAAAGTTGAATGAAATTGGTGCATGGCTCGCTGCTTTATTTTTAAATGGACGAGAATGGTTCTTGATAGCGCTGCGTGTGGGTGGATATTGTGTGGGCTCGTGTACTGAATGTACAAAACAGCATGCTTTACTAAAATTATGCGGCAGCATTTTAGGAGAATTTGTGATGATTTCCGGAAGATTGATCCCCATTCATCGTAAGAAAAAAAAAAGCCTTTTGTCCATGAACTATAGCATCGGATATACGCTACAAATTGGGTGGCATGTTTAAGACTTTTAATACTGGTATTTTGAAAAGAATTAAAAACATGTTTTTCTCCGTCATCTTTACATAAACATGAAACTAGAAGATCTAGATCTACCGTATTTCATCAATTATAAGACCCACATTTGAAACATCTCTAAGATGTTTCCCCCCGTACCACAGTTGCTCAAATCGCATGAGATTGAGATTGAGCTGTGTCTCAAGTTCCAGATACAGGAAAATTACCAAGACGAACTCAAGACAGCCAAATGTGAGATTCTGCAACTGTGGCAGGGTGTCATCTCAAAATCCAATGTCTGGATACATGTCACCATAGAACTTTTATATAGATACATGTGTCAACAATATGGCGTCTCCAGCTGAATATTTTGAATATATTTTCCAAATATTATACCTGAAATGATGCACCTGATGTGTACACTGCTTACATTTGGTATGTTTTCCCGTTGTTGTTGTCTGTAATTTGAAAAAAATAAATTGTAAAAGATAATCTAAAAAATAATTTGTTATTAGAATCAAAGCATTTTTCATGTTTCATGAACTGACGTTAATGTGCGTCTTACAATCGATGGAATCTAATAATTGATGAAATACGGCAGTTGATAACACAAATGAATTAGCAGAATTTTTTTAGATACTAATAAGTTTTCCTATTGTTGTTGTCTTTAAATTGAAAATATAAATTGTAAAAGATATTTTAAAAAATAATTTGTTATTAGAATCAAAGCATTTTTCATGTTTCATGTACTGACATTAATGTGCGTCTTACAGTCGATGAAATCTAATAATTGATGAAATACGGCAGTTGATAACACAAATGAATTTGCAGAATTTTTTTTAGACAGTAATAAGTTTTCCTATTGTTGTTGTCTTGAAATTGAAACTATAAATTGTAAAAGATATTATACAAAGTTATTTTAATTTAGAATCGAAGCATTATTTGTTGTTGTTGTGCTGATGGTGCTGACATTAATGTGCGTCTTACAATCGATGCCGTCTTATAATAGGTGAAATTCGGCAGTTGATGACGTAAATAAATTTGCAGATATCTTTTTAGATAGTAATATTTCATTCAGAATTTACACCTTTAGATGGCATTCATAAACAATCCTGTATGAAGTTTTATGCTACAGCTACTAAAATAGTGTTTTAATATAAAAACCTTTTCGATTTTCCCTCGTTTACGGCACAATGGGTTGGACGTTTTTGAATGTGCCTCACAGAAATGCGTTTTCCAGCACAAATGCTATTTTCTGAAATCGACAAAAAAGTCTCTTGTTCACTTAAACCAAATTGCATCCAGATGAAATAATGAATGAATAAGAGAGTGAATTAAATTTTCCTACTTCGTCGCCTTGCAAAAGGAAATGATGTCGCCCCCGTCCAGAGGGAGTGACAACTATTTCCATGTTAACATTTCCAACTAAATGCATAAAAGGAAATGGAGATTTTCTTTCTAAACTTGTTTACGTTTACTTAAATGCGCAGCTCTCGGTTAAATGACGTCATATTGACGTTGTCGTTGTCCCTGGGGCCATCTCCAAATAATGTCATCCATTTAAGGAAATGAGCACCCTCAATCTCAAGTAGTTGTTGGCTTTTTTTGCTGCTGGCCACAAGATTTGATTATTGGACAGGTCAAGAGGGTTTTATTCCTGGTGGGACTTGTACAATACGTGTCCAACTTAACTTTTATCTTGCTCTCCAACTATCGATTTCTGAGGGAAAACTAGACGTTTACTTATGTCTGCAGTTTGCTTTTTCTCCCATTTGTAGACAAAGAACACCGTAATTTTAAATTTAAATATTGGTTTGGAAGTTTTTTGAATTTATAGTACTGTAGGGGACACCGGGGCAGGTTGGATCATGGGGCAGGTTGAAACAATGCATGTTGCGACCCTCATGCACCCGTTACGAGGCTGCGCTGTTGACATGTGCTAAGGACTGTAATAGCGCAGCTTTCCATGTTG